>APFE031085356.1:127312-165144 GCA_000404065.3 Pinus taeda | reverse complement strand
GCTGTAGGTTGTGTCTCTTCATTTTGCTGGATAATAGAAAGGAAGGACTGGCTGTTCGGGGTGGACGTAGCCCAAACTGGGTGAACCACGTATATCTGTGTCTCTCTTGTTTTGTGAGTTTTCTGTGTTTATATTTCTGCATTATTTCATGTGTTCCATTGCTCCGTAATATATAATTTTCTAACAAGAATTACTAGTAGATGCTTCAGAATTTTTACCTTTTATACCTGTGGTTGCAATTGTTGTTTCATCACCTGAGTCTGAATCCAAATCTTTCTGTATAGGATCATCAGTCTTCTTCTTCTTGCCATCGAACTACTTGGGTTTCATCTCTGGATGAAAAGACCAGCAATGTTCATCATCATGCCCATCCTTCTTGCAGTGAGTGCATGAAGGTTTAGCCTTTTATACAGCATTGGCCTTCCTCTCTTTCCATTTTTGCTTCCTCTTTTCCTTGTTCTTTCTTGCAGTGGGTTTGGATGGTCCCCCAATCTCTGGGTTCACATTCTTGCCTCTAGCCTCTAGATGGGTAGCCTGAACAAATACCTCATCTATGCTAGTAGGGTTAAACATGAGAATGGTATGTCTCAAATAACTATGTAGACCACCTATATACTTCAACAAAGTTTCAGGTGAGTCTAAAGAAATTCCTAGAATCAAAGCTCTCTTTCTAAACTCTTGGGTGTAACTTTATACACTTTGCCCTTTTAATTGGCAAAGAGTTTTCCAACTCATCATAGCTTGCTGCATATAAGCTAGTGGATAGAATTGTTTTTTAATTGCAAAAAAAAATTCACTCTAGACAGAAAGAATTTTACCATGCATCTTCAAGTCAGCTTGTGTCCTGCCTTCCCACCATACCAAGGTAGTTCCTCCAAGGCGTAGGCTAGCCAGCTGAATCTTACTTCTGCCTGAATCAATATTTTTCACCCTGCAATACACATCAATCTGCCTAATCCAGTTATCTAACTTCTCTGCATTTAACTCTCCATCATAAATAGGAAAATCAAATTTAACATCTAATTTAATCAAAGATGTTTTCTTTTTCTTCTTTTTTTTTCAAGGCTATCAGGAGGCGTGGACAAAGGAACCTCCTTTCCTTTCCCTTTGCCTTTAGAATGGCCATCTATATGAGATTCTTTTGCTCCTTTGTCTTGTTTGGAAGTAGAAGAATCTTCACTTCGACCTTTGTTAAATTTTCTATACATTTATTCTACCATGGCTCTCATGGTCATGAAACTATCCATGAACCGAGAGTCTAATTCCAAAGGGTTTTCTTCTGCCATTTTCCTCCTAGTATAGATTCTACCAATTTTTGGGTTAGATTCAACCAATTTTCCTTCTCCTAATTTAAGCTTTGATCTAGTGAGCATTCATAAACAGTCCAACACAAGCGTGTCTAACCTTAGAAACCTAAAGCTTTGATACCACTTGATCTAAAAATGAGATCTAAGATAATTAATAAGGTATTACAGACTTTTGTGCATGGATTAGTCTATGTCATTATATGCAATGGATCGATAAGATTGCGAAATCCACAAACAATGAAGCAGTAAACAAACATAATGATAACACATGACACAACAAATTTAATAAGGATTTCACCCAATACTCTTGGGCTACATCTCCGGGTCCAACCTTCAGTGGTGGCCTCTCTATTATGTCTTCAAGCAGAGTTTTGTTTACAATAGTGAGCTCATTTGAGCCTCACACACAAATAGATTATAATAACAAGAGCTTCACTTGAATCCCTCAAGCTTCCTCTGAGTACACAGGTTCCCACACAACTCTCAATCTGCTCTAAAACTCTGTCTCGCATTTTCTTTTGAACACTGACTGCCTGTTTGCGCTCTGTCTGTGGCTTTTAAATATATTATGGGCTATCTATTCATTTCATGGTCCTGTCTCTCAGTTTCCCCAACCTCTTGAACGCTTTGAATCCCTCTCTGGCATTATAAAATCATTGCTTAACACATGGAGAGGAGGTGGCCACCCATTCCGCAGCACTAGAGTGCTTCGAGCCTCTGAAACGCCTGTAATGGCTACTCTCTATTTTTACAGAGAAAACACAGTTTAACAGAGAAAATCCGCCAAACTATGATATGTCGGACTTCAAATTCCTTTAAATATGGTTCAATCACCTATCGGGTTCGCCTACCGATCACCATCGCATATCGGGAAGGCTTCGTCCCTTTATATTTTATAAATATGTATAACTGCAACAAATGCATTGTAAATGGTTTTTCCTGGACTTGAAACTATATCGAATAACCTTAAGGTACCCTTTTGGATCCGGCATATCACATCAGAGCTTTCCCTTTGCATTTCATTTAACAAACGAAACTAAAAAATACATTAAAAAATGATGCTTTATGTATCTCAAGATTCACGTAATATGGCTTATAATATTTATCGAGTTCGGTCCATCGGATCGCATGTATGCATGTACCATAACCTTGCTCCATTAGGCTGCTCCGATTGTGATATCAAAATCACTCATCGCAATAACCCTAGGGCCGTTGTAAGCACTTCTGTAATCCCTGATAGCGATTCCACGATGTAATATGGGTCGTCAATATATGCACTTGATCAACGGTCCAAGTTAACTCTGCCAATCACCATCGCAACTTTCATGAGCTCTGCGCCGATAACCGCTGATCACTGTCGCATCCCCTATGTGGATCTTGCTAATCCCGACCAAAGGTCATCGCCGATTGCGATCCGCCACTCAGATCTGGACTGTTGATCGGCCAGACCTGACGGCTACTGTGTATTGCACTGTTTCACCTCCAATACTCTGTTTTATTCATGATTTCGTGGGTTTTGGGCCTCCCGATAGTGTTTCTCCACCTTGCTAAGGGTGTTTCCTCTGCGTTAACTTTGACCCTTTAAAAGATTTTGATCTTTAGCATGAATTTGACAGAGTTTATGAAGACTTCGAGAGCATTCTCGGATCCATTTGGATAATTTTACCTTTTAGGTTGTCTAGGCTTCTTTCAGAAGCTTCCTTGATTGAAATATCTTCAACCCCTTGAACTGCTCTTACGTCATCATATCATTATTCATGAACTTCACAGGTTTGAGTTTCTATTGAAACACTTACTTCATCCTTGGATCAATGAATCTTCTAGTGAATATTCCATAAGTGAATCTTGAGGATCTTACAGATCTCTATTCAATAGATGTTTCCCTTTTGATGCATGATGAGCATTCTTCAAAAGTTTGAGTTCTGCAAAGTTGTTGCCTACAACTTTCCTTCTTTCATAGAAAACCTAAGTTGTTGATAGAGGTATCTTACTTATCCTTTTTATTATAGTCACCCTCGTGATGATGTTACGAGATCTTGTTTCTAATACTTCCATAATGTCACATCATATCCGATAATATATTGTAGTCACATTCTTTGCAAGATTTAGGAGCCCAAAAGGAGACTTATAGAGAGAGACTAACTTAAATAATTCTACCCCCTCTTACCATGGGATGCATTCAACTTCTTCCATACTATTGAGTGACATGAATTTTATTTTCCTTCTATCAATGTTATTTTAAGAACCATACTATCCGTAATTCCTTTTCTAGCTTCCCTAATGTCTACCTTATGAATTCAAAGGAGACCTCATTCAATGACTTCACTCATCTATGAGGACCATAACTATCATACTTATTTCATGCAAGGACCTTTTTTCATGAGGACTATGATTATCCTCTAGCATTTCCATTACCTTGCAAACCAAAGTCATTGAACCAAAAAATGATTAAACATGATAAATACTTACTTGGCATGTGAAGAGGGGATCTTCACCTTGATGCTTCCTTTGCTTGAGCTGCCCATCATGAACTGCTAGTATCCTTTTACCAAGACTTCTTTGGAGACCTTATAGCACCATGAAATTTTTTGTCTTGTCATTACCGAAACTGCTTTATGATCTTGAGATCATCTTGATTCCTAATTCATCTTCATGGTACTTTCGACTCCTATATTTGAACACATTGTTAACATGCTCATGATATTGCCATCCCACAAGTGGACCTTATTATACTTAGCATAAACAAATTCATGCTATGATATGAGCATCACGCTATTGAGATCGTGTTCATGGAAAATATTTGAAACTGTGACAAGTATATCACTGTGACACTATACCGAGACAGTGAGTTCTATGAGCATCTTACATACAAATTGTGTAGAGAGGCACTTGTCACTGAATAGCATAGACAGAGATAGTAACTGAACTGTGTATAGAGAGACTGTATACCTTCCTTTCCCAAGTTTCTAAAAGTATAATTTTTATCGAGACAGAGAAGAAATGTCTCCTTGTATCGAGGAATTTTATGGAGTTACCCAAACGATGGAATTTTACCTGAGATCCTCAATAACTAAGAATCATGAGTAGTATTGAGATCACCATGCTTATGTAATACTTCGTCGAACTGTACCATTTCATCAAACTGTGGATATAGTTTTGTCAGACCGAGATTGTGTGTTTCCTATAGGATGTTCAAGGATCTTCGAGACCATTATTCTTATGCCAAGAAATTACCAAAACAGAGACCAAGATGAATATGTTAATTCTATAATAGTATCACTATGATCATGCCAAGAATATGTTGAAGACTTCGATTATGTGGAGACCAAGAGAGTGATCGCGTTGATGTCAAGACATTACTCTCATTGAGAAAGAAATCATAAGAGTGTTGAGATAGGGGATACTCCTTTTTCAGCGAGACATGGTATCCAATGAGTTCATATACCGAGGATTTATACTTTGTTGTGCCTATCAATACTGATAGAGGAGTTCAAATATGTCACTATTATGTGTCATTGAGAGCCTATACTAGTCTGTACCATTTGAATATTCATAGTGATCCGACTTTGGAGCACGAGTATTGAGACTTCACTTTAACTGAGATTGATCTTAAATTGTCTTGTTTTTGTATATTGTTTGTTGAAGATTGATCTTTCAATTCCTTCAACTTGTCCTGATGTCCTTCTTGAAGCTGATCCTTAAGTGTCTCTTTTATGCCCTTCCTTAGATTGCAACCATAACTCTGATACCATGTTGAAGAATCTAGGGCACCTGTAGTTAATGAGATTCTTCTTAACTTGATAACTATTTCTGAGGCATTTTTATTTTATTTTTGTATAATCTTATTTTTGAAATTATCGGAGTGTGCGTTTCTTATTTCATCAAATAGCTACCAAAAACAAAAAGACAAGAACACAAGATGTAGGCATTCTGCCAGGGCCAAAACCTTTCCCTCTTGGAGAGGAAAACTCGCACAAAATTCTTCTTATAGAGATACCAATTAACGAACACCAAGACCATGACCCTTGATTGACTGAGCCAATCCAAGACCAAAACATCAATCCTCTTCTTCATACTGTTGAGATCATCCTCATCACTGCACCTTTTCCGAGATCATCACTATGTCTGCACCACTGAGATCTTCATTGTTTCACCATAGCTACTCCTTCGATGAGATTATATCCTTGAGATAGAGTCACTATTGAGATCATAATTATGCTTAAGGTTAGGACTACAGAGAGTAGCACCGAGACCCTTATCTTTAGACCTATGCCGAGAATGTAACCATTACAATAGCACTCATTTGAAATCACAATGATGTTATCCAAAGTCTGATCCTTATGCGAAGAGACACAATCATGTACCCATCTGAGTTTTAGCACCTTGAACTTGACCGAGATTTGAGAGTGGAATGTGAAGGTATCATTGTACCTTATCACCGAGATCCTCCTCCTAACTATCCCATTCGAGAGTGTACTTCTTCAAGATATGCGAAGTTGCAGACCCTATTCTTATCCGAGTTATTTCAGAGAAAAATGTGAGATTATGTTCCTCTCATTTGTGGTGACCCTAGGTGGGTATATATAGTGGTCATGCCTCCATAATGAACTGACATAACCAAGTGATTTGTTGTGTCTCTTTTGCTAGCTGAAATGACTTCAATTTAAACTATTTTGCTGGCTAAAGTGACAAAGTTTTTCATCGTTTTTCTTGCTTGTCTTCAAGAGGATTATGTTGGTCTTGGAGGGTTTTTCTAGACACTAGGTAGCTTCATATACATTAAAAATATGCTCAAGAATAACTCTTTAACATGATTTTGACTCTTTGACTTTCCTAATGAGCAAGAAACTCATTCATATAATTTACAAAAATAATATTTCTTTTCTTTACAAGTACGAAGATCAAAATTACATGTATAAATGCCGAACCTAGTTACATTTTCTTCAACAAGGAGGCTTCTGATTGGTGGAACCAAATTTCCCCTCACATGATTGGTTGGAATGACATGGTAGAAAAGCCATAGAGTGGTTGTAGTCTATTGGTGGGAGGAACCTTTTGATAATAGAGTTATATCAGAGTTATGACATTGGAGGAATTATATTAGAAATCTCTAATTGTAAAACTCTAATACATATAACATTGGTTCTTTATAATAATAAGCAAATATCTAAAACCTGAAACACATAAGTGAGTGCTTTTAAAAAATTTCGGTGTATTATAATAATCACTATTGGAGGAGCCCACATGGCATATTATACTCCGCTTTAGCAAATCAGAGATTCCCTCTTGACAAATTTGTTATGTGACATGATTCAAAATACCCACTCTCCAATATGTGATAAAGGGTTGGACTTCAATATTGCGATATTCTAATCTCACAGGTTCTCCGATATCGGAGGTCGGAGGCAATCTCATATTAAAACATACACCTTTAAGGATGAAAAGAGATTTGCGAGTAAGTGAGAGCATTTTTTTTTGTCAAGAGTTTTGAAAGTATTTGATTTGAATTAGAGTTGTAAAACCATGTTCACATCAATCACTGAAATGCGAACTTGTAAAATTTGTCCATTTTTTTTCTTTGTAAACACAAACAAACATTATTTTTTTAGAAAGGGGTATTTTTTTGGAATTTTAACTGAGTTTCGCAACAACTATCTGTAAAAGAAAGTAACTATTTTAAAATTGTATCAAAAATATGCTTACTGAAATGAAATCGGAAGGAGTTAGTTCAATATAAAAGGGTTAAATTCGCATGACAATACAAGTGTTGGAATCAGGGGCTATTTGTTTCATTAATTCTAATTAATGAATAATAAAAAAAAAGATTTAAAAATAAGACTAAGTCAAATTGAAAAATAAAACAGGTCGACAGGATAAGAAAAAGTGAAATAACAAATGATCCAAAAGGCAGTTGCAAATACATAGGGGTTCCCATTACCAATATGATAAAAATAAAGTCAAGCTGGGAGTGTTATCTTTTTTACCACAATAGTTTGGAAAGTTTGTTCATTTTGAGTCCTTTTGTTGCTTGGAAAAATCGCTACGAACTTCTGTGGTAAGTCACTCCTTGGAGAGCTGAAAAGAGATTTGGCAGTAAGTGAGAACATATATTTTACTTTCTATTTCATTGTCAAGCATTTTTTGAAGTATTTGATTTGAAGCGGAGTTGTAAAAGTATGCTCATATCAATCAATGAAATGTGAACTTGGAAAATTTGTTTTTTCTTTTTTCTAAAGACGAATGCACACAATATGTGTTTTTGTAAAAAGGGGAAAATTTATGGAATTTTAATTGAGTTTCACAACAACTACTTGTAATAGAAAGAAACTATTGTGAAATTGAATACAAAGTATGCTTACTGAAAGGGAATCAAAGTGGGCTAGACGCAGCGATCAAGCTGCAAGTGGTTGTAAAGAATTTGATGCTAGTACTGATTCCTCCTGCTGCCTACGCTTGATGTAAGCATTGCCTTGCATGTGGGAGTAGCGACTGAAGGAAAATGGTGGAGAGATGTGAAGATCAGCCAATGTTCGAACTCTAGAAATAGCAGTGAATGTTAAGCCTTGTCAATCTATGTTGCCAATGTCTAGTGTCACCTTTGGTAATGCCATTCCTTGTAATTTATGTATTGTCATACCCCATGGCATTTGAAGGGGAATTTTCCCGCGAGACACTCGCATTATTGGGGCAAGTGGAACATAAGATGGGTTGAAGGCGTCCCATGGAATACCTTTGTATTGGAATAAGTCAACAACAACAAAGGATGGTAGTTGAGGGGGTTTTGATCCAACTGCAGAGAAAATGGAAATTGCTTTTCCAAGTGCTCCGTTTACAAGACCTACTTCAACCCACAAGTTATATGTGAGGAAAACCTGTTGTCCATTGCAAATAAGAACTTTTGCATCCAACTATTCATCATCTTCACATGCACTAGTAGGATGGTGGTACCTTTTCTCTACGTAGTAGTGTGCAATTGGCATGTTCAATTTTTTGAGCATTTGTTTGTTGTGTAGTTTGATAGCTATGTTGGTTGGATATGGGTGGATTGTATTGTCAAGTCCCTGTTGCTCATCCTTTGACAAAAAGAATTTGTCCTTGACATGATAAGTTCTAGTCTTCGACCATTGGTGTTGCATTTATGAGATTCATGAGCAATTGTCGGAATGCAATTTAAAGAGGGTTCGTCCCTTGTTGATGAAAGATGGTATATAGTGTGACGACCGTGTCAAAGCTGTGCCAAAGGGAATTTCCACGTGATGTTTCTATTGATCTAGATTGTCATTGATGTCAATATGGCAATATTCTGGATACTAAATGATGATGTGAATCCAAGCGGCGCAGATCCATGAAACAACAGGAGCAAGAAGCCAAGGAGGAAAGCCATCAAGGAAGCCATTGGAAATCATCATGAAGCCAAAGAGTAAGAGGAAGAAGTTCATCGAAAGGAGTAAAGAGGAACACACAGTGGAGAAAGAGATAAAAAGAAAAGAGGAACACACAACGAAGGATCATAAAACATTGATTAACGAAGGATTTAACAATGATATTGAAGAAATAAGCGAAGGGAGTACTAAACCATGGAAACTCGTTAAAATTCCCAACGCATATAATAAAACACATCGAAGTTTAACATATTGACAATATTACATTGACGGCTTTATCGGCGGATCTATTATGTGCCACAACTCGAAACCCCCCATGCAATATTTATTATGGACCCGCTGAACCACTATAATGCACTTTAATACAATATTGCATCCGCTTATCATAATTGTCATATTGCAAAATCTTAAAGGATTTCACGTCAAACCGCAGATTGTGATAAGGGCGTGGACCCAACAGACTGTTGATTGCGATGAAGCTATGGACCTGACGAATTTATTAACAGTTGTATGATACTATATTTCATTTGCTCCATCGGCAGTAGGAGTATTGGGATGTTATATCGTGAAGCCATAGGCTTGCGATTGCGGTATTTTCACAAGTTGTGATTGCGATTGATGACGTGGATGTGGGACCTCATATGGGTACGGTCTCTCCTATGAAATGTTTGATAAATAAACAAGTTTATGAGTAATTGGATAAGTCGGCCTCTCCTTCCAAATGGACGTGTCCTTTGGGCATTTGCAAAACCTGTATAAATGCAAGCTAAGTACCTCACCTTAAGCATCAATATCAGGCATCAGAATACATATAAAAGGAAGTAATAGTTCACAATTCGTGAACTTGAAGAAAATCCAAAGGACAAGCAGAAACATAGAAGAAGAATCCAAAGGTTGATCAGAGGAGAAATACACTGAAACATTAAAGTTTAAGAACATTGATCTCGGATATCCATTACAGAGAAAGTGAAACAACTCACAACTTGTGAACTTGAAGACATAGAGGAAGCCGAAGGTCTAGCAGACGTCGAAGGTGCAGCGGGAGTTGAAGGCCGAGTGAAGAAGGAAGCCAAAGACAGAGTGGGAAGGCAAATCTTTTGAACAGGTTCATCTTGGAAGGCTCAGACCCGAAGTGAAGCCATAAGGCAGACATCAACCTATTACAAAGACTACAAGGACAGGGTTTGGTAAACAAGTCCTTGGGAGCAGTATAATACAATCAAACATTTCTTGATAGGGTAAAACTATAGGGTCTGAGCCTTTGGGGTTGGTGCCTCAGAATTGGAAGGATTGGTGTCCTTGGAGTTGGTGCTCCTAAATCCAAGGATGGTGCCTTGACTAGATAGGGTCGGAGCCCTAGAGGTTGGAGCCTCATTAAAGTCCAAGTTGGTGCTTGGAAAAAATCATCAGATATTGTATTCAATCTTTTTCTATATTTTAATAAAATCATTTCTTTGATTAAAATTATAAAGAATCTAAAATGGTAATAATAACAATTGAAAGAAATACGGATTCACCCCCCTCTTAGTATTTCCAACAATTGGTATCAAAACCAAATTCTTCGGAATCAACCTAACAGCTGGAAGAAGGACTCTTAGTTACAATGAAGAATCAAGAAATGAAAGGAAGGCTTCCCTTGTTCGATGGTACTAATTTTGGTTTTTGGAAAAAGAGAATATCTTACTACTTAATGTCCCTTGGACCTGAAGTTTGGAATGTTGTTTTGAATGGGTACAATGCCCCTCCCACTCTTCCTACTGATAAAGATGAAAGGAAAGCGGACATTACAAATTCCAAAGCTATAAACTCCATTACCAGTGGAATTACTAATTCTAAGTTTATGAAAGTCTTGAATTGTGACTCGGCCAAAGAAGTATGGGATAAGCTGGTTAGCTTATATGATGGGGACTCCAAATTTAAAAAGGCAAAGCTTCAAACTCATAGGAGGTAGTTTCAAAGTTTGAAAATGGATGATGAAAAAGATATTGCATCATACTTCCTCCGAGTAGCTGAAGTAGTCAACTCTCTTAAAGGATTGGGAGAAAAGATTGAAGAAAGCAATGTTGTTCAAAAAGTCTTAATATCTCTCCCAGACAGATTTGACTCCAAAGTAAGTGCTATAGAAGAAATGAAGGAACAAAACACCCTCAATATGGATGAACTTCATGGAATCCTCATTCCCTATGAGATGAGAAAAGGAATCCCAAGTTCCAAAGATGCAACATTCAAGGCCTCAAAATAAAAAAAGGGGAAAGGATGGAATACTAGTAGTGATGACTTCGATGTTGAATCCGAATTGGCACAATTTGTACGAAGACTAAAGAAAGGATCCAAGCTAAAAGGTAAGAACCCTCTTATTTGTTTCAATTTTGGAAGAATAGGTTATTGTGCTGCAAAATGTCCTCATAAGCATGACAATGATGATGAGGAAGATTAAAAGAGGAGGATATACAAAAAGAAAGGATTTACTAAGAAGAATTTACTCTCTAAACAAGATGAATATGTGATCATGAAAAAGAAATCATCCAAAGGATGTAATGATGAATTAGATGGAGAAAGTGACCATGCTAGAAGCAAGGAAGTACTATTTATGGCATTCGCTGAAGATAATGAATCAAGACAGGAAAACAAATAAGATACAAACGAATTACTAATTAGTGCCATGACTTTTCTCAAAATATGTCAAAAGAATTCGAAATGTCAATGATTGGTGAGCTATCCTACTTCCTTGGACTACAAGTATCACAAAACAGGTATGTTTATCTCTCAAACAAAATATCTCAAAGACATGCTTAGAAGACATGGAATGGAAGAATGTGCACCTATAAACACACTGATGACCACAAACTGCAAATTAAGCAAAGATGATGAATCCCCCCTGGTAGATGCAACTCTTTACGGGTCAATAATTTGATCTCTCTTATACTTAACAACTACAAGACCCAACATTATGTAAGAAGTGGGAATGGTAGGAAGATTTCAATCAGCTCCTAAGCAATCCCACATGTTGGTTGTGAAAAGAATTCTTAGATACTTAAAAGGAACTCCTGGCTTTGGTCTTTGGTATCCCAAAATCACAAATATTACAGTAACAACTTATACCGATGCTGATTGGGATGGAAGCATCGATGATCATAAAAGCACCAATGGAAATGCATTTTTTATGGGAGATTGCCTGGTAGATTGACTTAGCAAAAAACAATCATCTATATCTCTCTCTACAGCTGAAGCCGAATATATAGCCGCAACTAACTGTTGTACACAAATACTATGGATGAAGGGAGCTTTGAAGGATGTCAACATAGAAACTAAATAGCCAATCACCATCTATTGTGACAACACAAGTGCTATCAGTCTTAGTAAAAATCCAGTGATGCACTCAAAGACCAAACATATACCAATCAAGAATCATTTTCTCCGTGAACAAGTGACTGAACAAAACATCAAGTTAGAATATATCAATTCTAAGGAACAAAGTGTAGATATTTTCATCAAACCTCTTCCTTGAGATGCATTTGAACATCTCCATCAAAAGATGGGGTTTATTGCTTTAACATCACAGTAAACCAATTCTTAAGATGTCGCATGACAGGGGGAGAAGTTTGATAGGGGAGTAGTTCGACAGGGGGAGTCCTTGTGCACTCCTTTGCCATTGATGTCAAAGGGGGAGAGAAGAAGAATATTGCCATCGATGAAAAAGGGGGAGATTGTTGATCTGTATTGTCATTGATGTCAATATGGAAATATTTTGGATACTAAATGATGATGTGAAGCCAAGCATAGCAGATCCATGAAACAACATGAACAAGAAACCAAGGAGGAAAGCCATCAAGGAAGCCATTGGAAATCATCGTGAAGCCAAAGAGTAAGAGGAAGAAGTTCATCGAAAGGAGCAAAGAGGAACACACAACGGAGAAAGAGCTAAAAAGAAAAGAGGAACACACATCGTAGGAGCATAAAATAGTGATTAACAGAGGAGTTAACAGTGATATTGAAGAGATAAGTGGAGGGAGTATTAAACCATGGAAACCCGTTAAAATACCCAACACATATAATAAAACACATCGGAGTTTAACATATCGACAGTATTACATCATCGGCTTTACTAATGGATCTATTATGTGCCACAACTCCAAACCCTCGATGCGATATGTATTACAGACCTGCTGAACCACTATAATGCACTTTAATAAAATATCGCATCTGCCTATCGAAATTGTCATATTCCAAAATCTTAAAGGATGTCATGTCAAACTGCCGATTGCGATAAGGGCGTGACCCAATGAACTGTCGATTGTGATAGACTCGACGGACCACCAATTGCGATGAAGTTGTGGACCCAACATATTTATTAGCAGTTTTTTGGTAATATATCGCATCCTCTCCATCAGTAGTAGGGGTATCAGGATGTTATATCGTGAAGCCACAGGGTTATGACTATGGAATTTTCATAAGTTGTGATTGCGATTGATGATGTGGATGTGGGACCTCATATGGGTATGGTCTCTCCTATGAAATGTTCGATAAATAAACAAGTTTATGAGTAATTGGATAAGTCGGCCTCTCCTTCCAAATGGACGCATCCTCTGGGTATTGGCGAAACCTGTATAAATACAAGCTAAATACCTCACCTTAAGCATTGATCTCAAGCTTCAGAATACATAGAAAAGGAAGTAATAATTCACAACTCGTGAACTTGAAGAAAATCCAAAGGATGAGCAGAAACAGAGGAGAAGAAGCCAAAGGTCGATCGGAGAAGAAATACACCAAAACATTAAAGTTGAAGAACATTGATCTCGGGTATCCATTATAGAAAAAGTGAAACAACTCACAAATTGTGAACTTGAAGAAACAGAGTAAGCCGAAGGTGCAGCAGAAGCTGAAGACTGAGCGGAGAAGGAAGCCGAAGACAGAGAGGGAAGACAAATCTTTTGACCGAGTTCATCTTGGAAGGCTCGGACCCGAAGTGAAGCCATAGAGCAAACAACGACCTATTACAAAGACTACAAGGATAGGGTTTGGTAAATAAGTCCTTGGGAGTAATATAATACAATCAAACATTTCTTGACAGAGTAAAACGATAGGGTCGGAGCCCTTAGGGTTGGTGCCTTAGAATTGGAAGGATTGGTGTCCTTGGAATTGGTGCTCTTAAATCCAAGGTTGGTGCCTTGACTAGATAGGGTCAGAGCCCTAGAGGTTGGAGCCTCATCAAAGTCCAAGTTGGTTCTTGGCAAAATTCATCAGATATTGTATTCAATCTTTTTCTATATTTTAATAAAATCATTTCTTTGATTAAAATTGTAAAGAATCTAAATTGGTAATAATAACAATTGGAAAGAAATATTGATTCATCCCCTTCTCAGTATTTCCAACAGTGTCGACATACATGGGGATGTACTTCACAAGGGGTAGTTTCCAAAGATCACCAACAAGTATGATAGACCGATTTCCGAAAGGCACATTCTGATATGAAGGAATTACCTCCCTTAAGTGATCGTCTATCTTTGAAATAAGTTTAGGGCCAATAAATCTCATTTCATCGATTACAATGTATTTGACATGACAAAGTTTTTCTTGGAGATGCAAAAGTGATTGGCCCTCAAGAGGATGCATTGACACTAAAAGAATGCGAAGGGAAGAATGGATTGTAAGTGCCTTTATGTTAACGTTGCAACACTTGTTGGAGCGAGTAGGAGCAATGGACTTGAATTGGGAAGAGACTCAACAAGAAATGTATCTTTTAGGAAATCAATTAAATGATACTTCCTCGTGCTTGCAGTATCTTGGATGAGAATTCTAAGTGGGGGAATGGAGGAAGTGGTCCTAAAGTGGGTGAGGACAATGGTGAAATCAACTTGTTGGGTGGGCGATAGTGAGGTGAGCGAGCAGGACACTGGAGACGAGCTACAATGGATTTGGGTGGATGAGCGACTAAAGTCTATGAAACATATGGACGTCTCTTGCAAAGGGAGAGGGATGGTAGTATGGGCCCAATTTTGGTTAGATTCATAGTCGCGATGTCCAAGCATGTCAATGTCATCAATTTCCATGTTGTTTCTAGGGTGTAGCTGAGAAGGAATTGCCATTTATCGATTTCTACGGATTCAGGGGGGTTCAACATATCATTAGTGGAGATGTCATCATAGCAAGGGGAAAGAGGGGTTTCAAGGGCTCTATGAACATGCCATGGAACATACACTTATCTTTTTTGTTCCCAATACGAAATGATTACTTCATCAGTGAAGCCTGTGTCTAATGGGAGTGTGCGGAAAGGGAAGTATAGAAGTAGTTCACTCCAACCAAAAGAAGCATAAGATGCATGAGTAGGAGAAGGGGTCGAGGAATAGGAAGGGAGGACATGAACAATATTGCAAGGATTTATTTTTTTCCATTGATTATTTTTTCGGCAAGCAGAGAAGGAACAAGAACGTGCAATTTCAAGAAGAGTTAGTGTTTCAAGCGAAGTCGGTCTATTCATGTACGCTACAATGAAGGGTGGTGTTGGGAAGGGGGAACCTAGACCATGAGAAAAACGTCCAAAAACAGATCAAGTAACATTGAGGGAAACAAATGAGTGGCTACAAAGTGAAAGGGGCAGTTTTTGTAACATATGGCATGTTTCTTGTGCGCCGATGTCCCTATCGGCAATTGTTTCTATTAAAAAATTTCGGACAACATTAACAATAGCTGTTTTGGGGTGGACAACTTGGGAGACATGTGACAACATTTGTCAATAACTTTCTAATTTTGTTTCTGGTTTTGATGCATATTTCACGATGTAGCGCAGAACAACTTGACGAGACAAAACTAGCTAGAAATCGATGTTTTCTCTCCATATGTATATCATGTCAGAGTTGTGTACATTTAACCTGTCATCATTATGAGCAAGGAAATATTTCTTTCGTCCACTGTCATCAATAATCAAAGAGGAGGTGGGATTCAAATCCCATGGAACTCCATAGCAACAAACACGAGTAGGACTTTTTTTGTGAAGACATGAAGAGGGGTGGAATTTTGTATGTCGTTGAGCGCAATTAAGAAGATTTTCATATTCTTGAAGGCGAGAGGATGCAAATATCAATGACGATGGGAGGATGCATGGGTCATTCTATGTAGAGATGTGTACATAAGGTCCACGTTGTTCAGGAGGGCGAGGATTCCAAGTAGAAATGCGTTCATCGAAAAAGGCCTTGGCTCTATCCATCACGGCTTGGTCATCCTAATCGAGGTTGTCCATATCAAGTGCGTTTTCAAGTCAAAGGAAACCATGTATGTGTGCAGAGCCTCTATGTTTCCGCTCATACCTACAAAGTTGAAAAAGGAAATTTTGCAAGGCGACTGTACATCTAGACAAAGAAACAAAAAGGAGAAGGATGGTAAGGGAAAAAACTGCACCAGAATTCCTTTGCATGTAAACCTTTTTGCAAGACCTCTTCGAGGAAGATTGTGAATCGACAATGAATGTACTGCGCTGCAATATGTGGATTGTTGATTATAATCTTGAATTTCCATTGAGACAGCTCGGATGAATCACGGGGGGGCTGCCAGGCATGACCATGTGCATGTCATTTCATTTGGTGTCAACTACACTTAGGGTGAAGAAGAAAGTAGGGCTACCTATTTGTATGATCATATTAGTGAGTTCACCTTTACGTTTGTTCCAGAATGAGCGTGTCCCTCTAAGGCCTGATCCGAAGCACATAATCTGGTTAAGAAGCATGGAATCATGCATGTCATGGAGGCGTGCACGAAGGTCTGCAACGATCATTAGAAAGCCCTCTTCAAGGGTTCTCTTCACAAAACATCAACAATTGCTTGAGTACGATGCCACATCATAAGATTGTACAAGTAATACTAGAGTCTTGGATGATGGGCAAAACAATTATCATAGTAACGTATGAGGTGAACAACATATTCT
This sequence comes from Pinus taeda, assembly GCA_000404065.3. NCBI lineage: Eukaryota > Viridiplantae > Streptophyta > Pinopsida > Pinales > Pinaceae > Pinus > Pinus taeda. Next base: position 148,537 of record APFE031085356.1, on the reverse strand, counting down.
TTCCTTTCAACTTTTCTAAGACGTGGTTGACCAATCATGGCAACCCCTATGGGGAAGAGTGTGGGGAACAACCATCGGAGGAGGCCTTCTATGGTATATTCATTGATAGCGGAGGGGGACATAGAGGGTTAGGAAAGTGAAGCAGTAGAATTAGGATGGGGGGACTGCAAGTAGTTACGTATTTCTTCAAGCTCAGTATGGGAATTAGGGAGTGCTGATACAAAAGAGGATGGTTGGATGTTTTTTGGAGTGGGGTGTGTATTAATGTTATCATCGAAAGTAGGGAATTCAAGGCGTGGTTCAGGAGAGGAGGGTGAGATGCGACGAATGACATAAGAAATATCGGTAGGGTGAGTCGGCAATGCCGATATTGCAGCTTGGTCCAATTGGACATCCTTGTAGTAGGGATCATGGGATAGTTTGTACTCTAAAGCTGCAAGAACACATGTCTTGCTAACGATGAAATCATATGTTTTGTGGTCACATCCATGCCTAGTAACAATGACGATGTCCAATTCGGAAACCAAGCATGGTAAAATGTTGGCGATGACCATGATGTCTTGCGGGAAACAAATAGTATGACTAATGTATTTGTATTGTCCACCTCGTGCATGGGTGACTTGCAAGAGTGGGCTGACACTTGATATGAGCATTTTTTCTATTTGTGTTATAGCAACAAGGACAAATAGTTGGTCACCAGGGCCCATGTTGTTCACAAGGGAGAAGCGATGGGTAGATTTGTAGTTGCACACTGGAAGCAACAAAGGTTACCATGTAAGAATTTTGTTTTCATATTTGGGTATGATTCTTTGCATATGGATCAGATATGCAAGGGAGAGATATCATCTATCCTTTCACGAAATTGGTGGTGTGCATGGTTAAGGGCAAGGTTGACCAAAATATGGGGATGGGAGGGTGAAGGAGGTTGAGTCGATGGTGGGGTGTGCGATGTATATGGGCAAGAAGTGGCAATGAATGGAGGAAGTTGAAGGGTAGGTATAGTCAGAGTGGGGAATGTTGAAGGAGATGGGTTTGCAAGTGAAGCTACAGGATGTTAAGGACGAGAAACATTAGATGGGGGTAAAGTTGAAAAGGTTTGAGTGTTTAAATCAGCTTTATTTTTAGGCATCTTTGTTTGTTGGAGGCATCTTTATTCTGTGCATAAAGGAGTCTCTTCCGAGCATTTCTTGAGGGGTTTGCAGAAAACATTGGCATGTCCATCTTGATACAAACATGGGGAGACAAGTTCAAGTGAATATAGGAGATGAGAAAGAGTTGTCTTAAGCACAAAGATAGAGTACATAGCCCCCAAAAGCAAAAACTTCATTAGCGGGTATATTTTCGAAGTAGTGCCTTCTAGCTTATAAAGTAGACGTGTATTTTGCTAAAGTAGATGAAGTTTAGTGGCTGAAGAAACCTTTTTTATAATAGATTTTATGTTTCTTTGATACTATGTACTAATTTTGTGCGATTCAATTTTTGTTGTTGGAACTTTGTCAAAGCTATCTTTGCAGCATAGAACAAGATTAGAATCAATCTTATTTCAGCAAAGTATTTTTGTGGTGATCGATAACTATCTATCATTCATTTACCAAGTAAATTTAAGGCAACCAAATGACAATCCTTTGTAAGAAGCCAGTGTTTCTATTCAAGTGCACAAAGAACAATATAAAAGGATGTAAATATTCTATTTTGTTTAGAAGGAAGAAGAAATAAAACATATATATTATATGTAAAAGTAAAATATGGAGAAACATGCAAAGGTGGAAGCTACAACATGTATCATAGGTGTATATACATAAAGAAGAGAAGTACAATGATGCAGTGAACAAAAAGAAGGGGGGCAGCAAAGTACAAAACAACAATGAATGGAAAAGCATATAGAAGTTATTGTTTACACTTCACGGTGGGATGGGGAAAAGAAATCAACTTTGAAAGATGTTGAACAACTGGAGCAATAGACATTTTTTCAATTTCCTGGAGGAGAACGGAATATGCAGAGCTATAGGTGATTTCCTATGAATTGATTAATACAAACTTCAAACAATCCACACCATTGAAGATATTTGTTTTCACAGAAAATGTGAAGAGGAAAGGACAACATGAAACCCTTGCACGAAGCTCATGGATAGCACCAGGATCACTCGAGAGTATGAACAAGTCTTTTGCTTGGACACCCATGAGTTCAGTTGCAACATTATCAAATACGATGACATTTTCCATTATGCTTGTGTGGTCATGCATTTCAACTTTCAGCACATACCGATTGTCACATTCCAAGAAGGCCCCACCATATTTTGTGTAGTGTCACATTCCATTTGAGTGGTTGACAAGTTTTTCATGCATTGCATGCCATAAGATGAGAGAGGGCATGCAAGGAAGTAGAAATATTGCATGTCAATAGAGGTGATGGTTCCATGAACAGAGAACCATGTTTGTTTTTCAGGGGGATGCGAGTCTATGAGGTTGACAATTGTACATTGTGGGTGGCTTTGCTTGGAAGTTCCCAAGAATTTTACTTAACGATGGTGAAGAGGCGAAGTGGTCTCTTTGATGAAACCATGATTGGAGTTGTTCAATCTTTGGAATGGAGGGATCTAGCACGAGGTCGATGGTCGAGATAGTCCCAACAGTCCTTCCATTAAATTTGGCTATGCAACCCCATTGATTACAAGCACGGTCGAAGCACCAAAAGAGATGATTTCAACGAGTTGCTTGCCCAAGGTGTGGCAATGCTCCCCCCATAGGGTGATGTTGATACTATAGTCATACATTTCTTCCAAGCTGAGAGTTTTCCTAGGTGTTTCAGAGCCATTTCTTCGACGAATGGTAGAAGTTGGATAAGTGGACCTGACAATGCCAATGATGTCGACAATTGAGCCGAGGTTTACAGATTTGATTTCATCTATAGATTTAAAATGAAAATGGTGGAAAGGAATTGTTGGAACATCGTCTAAGGAAGGTTCAACAATGGAAGTTGCAAAGAGGGAGACTTCCCCTTTGCTATTCAGATGGTTGTAATTTGTGTTTGTTGGTTTCACAGTGCCATTTGAAACCATGTAAAGCTTCCCAATTTGGACAAGGTCATGCATGGAATCTGCCAAATCACTAAAGGCAGAGAAATGGATTGTATCATTGGCAGAATCAACGAGGTCAAATCCAAAGACCTTTCTGGACCCTCGAGCATTGTTGTAGGAGCAAACGGATGTTTTTCCAAGCACCCTACCCTAGATCGACCATTGTTTACAATAGGGGCTTAGCGCCATGAATGGAATGGCAATAGGAAGAGAAGAGGACAACTGAGTTGATGATGATGCGAAATCCTATGTCAAAGCAGCAATAGAGGCCGCAGGGGCATGTGACGTTGAAGAGGCTGGTTGGTATGTTGAAGTTTGTAAAATTTAAAGAAAGTTTGGGTCCCCAATCAAAGTTGCATGGTGTTCGAGAACTTCCAGTTCCATAATTTGCAGAATCCTAAAAAGAAGGAAAGAAATAGAAAAGAAATGTGACATTAGTCAAAGTGAGAGTGGCAGTGATCCAAAATGGATCCTAGAACACTCTCTAAATTTTCATGAACTCTTTAAAAACCATGCCAAAGATTCAAAGTCTTATAAAGATCAAGCTATCGGAGGGAATCCTTAGACAGTTGCATTGGCGATCAGCGCGGATCAACGAGGGCCATCGATCTAGTGTGCAAAGTGGCGGACCATGGTAATGCACGCTGACACCAACCAACAAATGCAGGGAAAAATTTAAGCAACGGAGGTAGTTTCTGATATGCGATTAGCGACATATCGCAGAACAAACCTCTCAGTGAAGAGAAGCCTCGCGCACCCGGACTTGAAATAATTATAAAATGCGGAAAATACTGTTTCGGTTTTGTCGGAGCAATATTCCACAAAACTGATAGGATATCGGATGGGCTTTGCGCGGTAAGCAGTTTCAACTGAGTTCCGCCTGATGCCATACAACGACTGCCACACGTCTTGGGGAAGAGAGAGAGAACCGCTCACATTGGACGAGTAAACACCATGCCACTCAGCTGCCCAATATGAACAACAACCATAAGATCTAGGGCCCCCAGATCAACTACAGAGACGCATTCCGATAGATGACCGGATTTGACAAGGTTATAAAGAAAGATCACATAGGATTTGAAGTCCAATATGGACGATGTGTTGGCAGAAGGTTGTGTTTTGCAGGCATTCTTAGAGTTAACGGAAAAACGGTCATTTCAAATATGTCCAAGAGAACTGAGACTCATCTGTTATGAAATAGGTGGCCAGCTCCCTATGAGGCGTTATATAGTGAATGATTACGCAGGACAGAGGGATTCAAACGGATAGAGACAGGGGAACCAGAAATCTGGAAAGAGGAAACGAACAGTCAGGAAGTAGATTGGCTTTAAAGCCACAAACTGACAGAGAGAGAGGCATAGCAATAAGCAGTAAGCAGTAAGCCGAAAGCAGAGAGAAGAAGTCGAGCTGACCTACAGAAGCGAAGGTAGCATCGAGCCAGAGTTAGGACAGAGACAGAGAGAGTCAGAGAGTCTGTGTACTCCAGAGAAGGCTTGAGAGGTTCAAGCGCACTCCTTTGTAATGCCTGTCATGTATAAGTCTTAGATTGGGCTCATACTACTATGACCAATAAAGGTCAAGTGTCAGTAAGGAGAGTCTGTGTACTCCAGAGACTTGGGGAATCCAAGTACAATCTTACTGATTTGTATCTGTTGTGTGAGAATCAAATTGAGCTCACTGTTGTAAAAACTCTACTTTGAAAACATAATAGAGAGGCCACCACTGAAGGTTGGACCAGGAGACGTAGCCCAAGAGTATTGGGTGAACTCCTTATTAAACTTCTTGTGTTTATATGTTTGCTTGTTATGTTTTCTTTAACTGCTTCATTGTCTATGTATTTCACAATCTTATCGATCTGTTGCATAAAATAACATAGGCGTGTCCATGCACATGAGTCTATAATACCTCATTATTTGGTTTAGATCAATTTCAGATCAAGTGGTATTAGAGCTCTAGGTTGCTAAGGTTAGACAAGCTTGTGCTAGATTTTTTGTTGAATGCTAACTAGGACAAAGCTCAAATTAGGAGGAGAGTTGATTGAAGCTAACCAAGAAATTGGAAGAGTCTATCCTAGGAGGAAAATGGCAGAATAAATTCCCTTGAAATCAGACTCCCAGTTCATGGACAGTTTCATGACCATGAGAGCCATGGTAGAAGAAATGTATAAAGAATTTAAGAAAGGTAGAGGTGAAGATTCTTCAACCTCTAAACAAGATAAAGGAGTAGAAGAACCTCTTCTAGTTTCCCACCCAGAAGGCAAAGGAAAAGAAGAAAAGCCCTCTCCACCATCTCCCCCATCATCACCTTCATCATCATTTTCTTCACATAAAGAAAGCCCTGAAAAGGAAAAGAAGAAACCTTCTTTGATTAAATTAGATGTAAAATTTGATTTCCCAGTTTATGACGGGGAATTGAATGCAGAAAAGCTAGATAACTGGATTAGACAGATTGATGTATATTGCAGAGTGCAGAACATCAATTCGGAAAGGAGAAAGATTCAGCTGGCTAGCCTACACCTTGGAGGAACTGCCCTAGTATGGTGGGGAGGCTAGACACAAGCTGATTTGAAGAAGCATGGTAAAATTATTTCTACCTAGAATGAATTTATTTCTGCCATTAAAAAACAATTCTATCCACTAGCCTATATGCAGCAAGCTATGATGAATTGGCAAACTCTTCGCCAATTAAAAGGGCAAAGTGTACAAAGCTACACCCAAGAACTTAGAAAAAGAGCTTTGATTCTAGGCATTTCTTTAGACTCACTTGAAACTCTATTGAAGTATAGAGGTGGTCTGCACAGCTATTTAAAGCACACCATTCTCATGTTTAATCCTACTAGCATAGATGAGGTATTTATTCAGGCTACACATCTAGAGGCTAGAGGCAAGAATGTGAACCCAGAAGTTGGGGGATCATCAAAACCCACTGCAAGCAAGAACAAGGAAAAGAGAAAGCATAAATGGAAAGAGAGGAAGACAAATGTTGTACAAAAGAACCAACTTTCCTGCACTCACTGCAGGAAGGATGGGCATGATGATGAACACTGCTGGATTCTGCATCTGGAGCTTAGGCCCAAGAAGTTCGATGGCAAAAAGAAGAAAATTGTTGCAACGATTAATAAGGATTTGGGGTTAGACTCAGGGGATGAAACAACAATCACAACCACAGGTATAAAAGGTAAAAATTCTGAAGCATCTACTAGTAATTTTGCACAATCTACTAATAATCAAGAAAATGAGAGGAAAAGAAATGAGCTTTTTCATATTAGAGTTATTTCAAAGCATCAAAAGATTGATACTTTGTTTGATAGTGGCTCACAAGTAAACTTAATTTCTGAAGAAATTGTAAAGAAGCTGGGATTACTAACCACACCTCACAAGAAGCCCTATCCACTGGGTTGGGTATGTGATAAAGCAAAGCTACAAGTGACTAGACAATGTAAACTTAGGTTTTCTTTTGGGTCAACATTTGTAGATGAGTTTGAGTTAGATATCGTTCCCTTGGATATATGTGGAATTGTTTTAGGAATTCCATACTTATATGATAGAAAAGTCATTTTCTATAGAGCTGAAAACAAGTATCAACTCGTTAAAGATGGAATCAAATATATTGTAAGAGCTCATAAATTCAAGAATAATTATACTCTCATAAACTTAGGGCAGATGAAAAGAATTGTAAATTCATGCAAACAATTTTTACTGATGGTTGTAAAGGAAAAGAAACCTGATAAAACCAATGTATTTGAAGGCTGTAATGCTAAACAACAAGCTAATTTAGAAAAATTTGTTTCAGAATATGATATGCTATTTCAAGAACCTAAAGGTCTGCCACCCAAAAAGGAAATAGTACATGATATTAATTTGCAGCAAAGTGCTCCATTGCCTAACATCAGAATGTACAGGTTGTCCTCTTTAGAGAATGTAGAAATCAAGAAGCAAGTACAAGAGCTGCTCAAGAAAGGTTTCATAAGACCTAGCACATCACCATGTGGGTCTCTAATTGTCTTGGTGAGAAAGAAAGATGGCTCATGGAGAATGTGCATTGATTACCGAGCACTAAATAAGATAACGATAAAAAATCGTTATCCCCTTCCTCGCATAGATGATCTATTAGATCAGTTGAAAGAATTTGTTTATTTTTCCAAGTTGGACTTGCATAGTGGTTACCATCAGGTCAGAGTTGCAGAGCAAGATGCATGGAATACTGCATTCAAAACAAAGCAGGGATTGTATGAGTGGTTAGTTATGCCTTTTGGCTTAACTAATGCTCCTGCTACTTTCATGATAGTAATGAATGATGTAATCAGGCCTTTTAGTGATGATTTTGTCATTGTATATCTAGATTGCATTCTTGTATTTAGTAAAACATGGGAAGAACATTTGAAGCATGTAAAGCAGACTCTAGATGTTTTGAAAAGAGAAAATCTTTTTGTTAAGCTATCAAAATGTGAATTTGGCAAAACATCTCTGAATTATTTGGGTCATATTGTAGGGGAAGGTGAATTGAAGATAGATCCCTCTAAGGTTGCAGTCATTATAAAATGGCCTAAACCCAAATCTGCTATAGAAGTTAGAAGCTTCCTAGGAACATAACAGTATTGGAGAAATTTTATTGCTAACTTTTCCTTGATTGCAACTCCCTTACATGCTTTAACATGTTTGAACAAGGTGTTTCAGTGGGGAGGCAACCAGCGGAAATCCTTCGACACCTTAAAAGAAAAGATTAGTACAACACCAATACTAGCATTGCCCAATCTTCAAAGACCATTTGAGATTGAAACCGATGCCAGTGACTATGCCATGGGAGTAGTGTTGATGCAGCATGGTAAACCCATATGTTATCATTCCGAGACATTTAATTTTGCAATAGTTAATTATCCCACATATGATAAAGAACTGTATGCATTAGTACAGAGTGTGAAAAAGTGGAAATATTATTTAATGGGCAAATAGATAGTTATACATACTGATCATCAACCACTTCAATATTTACACTCACAAACTAAGTTGTTGCAATCAAGACACTATAGGTGGACGGGTTTTCTACAACAGTTTCATCTTGTCATCAAATATAAGAAAGGAATACACAATAAAGTTGCAGATATGTTGTCTAGACCAATCATAAATGCATCTACTATACTTAAGCATACCTCAGTATCGCATGAAAGCTACATTGAACAATATGCTTAAGATATAGATTTTAAAGATGTATATGCAGCTTTAAGTAATGGCAAAAAGGTAGAAGAATTGGATTAGTATATTAAGGACTGGCTCTTGTATCATTTGGGAAAGTTATGCATCCCACAAACAAAGAGAATTAACATAATTAGGGCGGCACATACTTCCCTGATATCAGGTCATTTTTGTGTTAGTAAAACAGTTGCACAGCTGCAAAGGTTTTGTTATTGGCCAAGAAAACATGAAACTATTTCTAGATATGTAAGAGGGTGTACCATGTGCGCTAAAAGCAAGCCCAACAATCAAAAACTAGGCTTGTACACTCCACTACCAGTCCCTTCTCACCCTTGGGAAAGTGTTTCCATGGACTTTGTTGGGGGATTGCCTAAATCTAGAAAAGATCATGACTATTTATACGTTATTGTGGATAGGTTCAGCAAAATGTGTATTTTAATACCTTGTAGCAAACAGATCATAGTTGAACAAATAGAAAAATTGTTCTTTCAGCATGTATGGGTTCATTTTGGATTACCCACTTCCATTGTATCTGATCGAGATTCCCGATTTGTTGGGAAGTTTTGGTCAAGTCTGTGGGAATTGATGGACACCAGACTGAAGAAGAGCACAACCTTTCATCCACAAACAGATGGCCAAACAGAGGTGGTCAATAGGACAATGATCCAGTTGTTCAGAGGCTATTGCAGCAAGCATCCCAAGCTCTGGGATGAACATTTGTGTTATGTGCAACATGCTACAATCGGGCTAAACATTCTTCTACACAGAGATCTCCTTTTGAGACCTGTTTTAGTTTCACACCAAGGTCTCCCTTGGATTTTGTCTTTGGTAAAGACATAGCGGTTGATGGACACAGTGATGTGGACAAGGAAACCAAGTTCATTGAAGAAATCCAAGAAATTCACTAAGCAGTACAGGAACAACTAGAAAAGAGCCAAGCCAAGTACAAGGCAAGGCATGATAAGCATCGGATGAGCATAGTTTCCAAGTTGGTGATCAAGTCTGGCTGTATATCAGCAAAGACAGAATGCAAGGTGAAGGTAAGAAGTTGAAACCAATAAGGTATGGACCTTTCAAGATACTTGAGAAAATCGGTGAGAATGTTTTTCGCCTTGATTTGCCAGTTTACATGCACATCTATTCAGTAGTTAATGCAGAAAGCTTGAGACTGTTTGAACCTTCATTGATTGAAGATCCCGAAGAGCAAAGTCAATTGCTTCTATTGATGATCTGTTGTATGAATATCTCAATGAATTGCAGGAAGATACAATTTTGGACAAGAAGGTGAGAACTACGCACAGAGGGGATGTTGAGTACCTCAGGATTGGACTCAAAGGTTCAAAGCCAAGCAGTGCAAGATGGATAGAAATTGGGCAAGCGGGGAATCTATATCCTCACTTGATTGATGCTTAAAAACCAACTTTTGGTGGTCCAAAATCTTTTTCAGTGGGAAGGCATGATCCAAAATGGATCTTAGAACACTCTCTAAGTTTTCATGAACTCTTTAAAAATCATGCCAAAGATTCAAAGTCTTATAAAGATCAAGCTATCGAAGGGAATCCTCAAACAGTTGCAATGGAGATTAGCGCGGATCAACGAGGGCCATCAATCTAGTGTGCAGAGTGGCGGACCATGGTAACGCGCGCTGACACCAACTAGCACATGCAAGGACATATTTTAGTAGCAGAGGTAGTTTCCGATATGCGATTAGCGACAAGTTGCTAATTGCATATCGCAGGGCAAACCTCTCAGTGAAGAGAAGCCCCGAGCACCCGGACTCGAAATAATTATAAAATGCGGAAAATATTGTTTTGGTTCTGTCGAAGCAGGATTCCACAAAACCAACAAGATATCGGACAAGCTTCGAGTGGTAAGTGGTTTCAACCGAGTTCCACCTGATGCCATACAACGACTACCATGCGTCCCGGGGAAGAGAGAGAGAACTGCTCACATCGGACGGGTAAACATCATGCTACTCAGCCACCCGATATGAACAACAACCGTAGGATCTGGGGCCCCCCGATCAACGACGGAGACACATTCCAATGGATGACCGGATTTGACAAGGTTATAAAGCAAGATCAAATAGGATTTGAAGTCCGACATGGACGATGCGTTGGCAGAAGGTCGTGTTTCGTGAGCATTCTTGGAGTTAACGAAAGAAACAGACGTTTCAAATATGTCCAAGAGAACAGACACTCATCCGTTATGAAATAGGTGGCCACCTCCCTGTGAGGCGTTATATAGTGACTAATTACGCAGGACAGAGGGATTCAAATGGACAGAGGCAGGGGAACTGGAAAGCTGGAAAGTGGAAACGAATAGTCAAGAAGCAAATTGGCTTTAAAGCCACAAACTGATAGAGAGAGAGGCAGAGCAGTAAGAAGTAGGAAGTAAGTTGAAAGAAAAGAGAATAAGCCCAGCTGACCTACAAAAGCGAAGACAACATCGAACCAGAGTTAGGACAGAGGCAGAGAGAATCAGAGAGTCTGTGTACTCTAGAGAAGGCTTGAGAGGTTCAAGCGCACTCCTCTATAATGCTTGTCATGTATGAGTCTCAGATTGGGCTCATACTACTGTGACCAATAGAGGTCAAGAGTCAGTAAGGAGAGTCTGTGTACTCCAGATACTTGGGGAATCCAAGTACAATGTTACTGATTTGTATTTGTTGTGTGAGACTCAAATTGAGCTCACTGCTGTAAAAAATCTTCTACGAAGACATAATAGAGAGGCCATCACTGAAGGCTGGACCAGGAGACGTAGCCCAGGAGTATTGGGTGAACTCCTTATTAAACTTGTTGTGTTTATGTGTTGTCTATTATGTTTTCTTTTATTGCTTCATTGTCTGTGTGTTTTGCAATCTTATCAATCAATTGCATAAAATAACATAAGCACATCCATACACAAGAATATGGCGAAAAGTGAACATACGCATAGTTTTGCAAAAAAGTGCAACTTAATTCGTTGAGAATGATAATCGAGCCCAACTAGAGGGCACTAGAGACAACATGACCATTGTAAGTAGACAAAAGCAAAGGTTTGTGTGGAGAGGTACCGTTGGAGAGATAAATATGGTAGCATTGGGATGATGTCTTTGTGGAAGCAAGAAGCTCGATTTCAATGATCTGGAGAGATGGTTGGATCGTTGTAGAACCAACAAGCAACAAAGTGATAACATTCGTTGTCAAGGAAACTTCCATGATGACAAGGAAAGGCGTTGTCCTGAAAGGTGAAAGCTTGTAAAATGCTTTCAACATTGGAAGAAAAGCGGAAATAAAACAATGAGCACAGTTGTTCACAAGATTTGCGTACTTGGAGGCAAATGAAAGAAGAGAGATTTACAATTTAGATTCTTGACAATAGTCAAATGCAAGGGGAAAAGAAAATTGAAATGTTTAAGCATAGAAAGTTGGATGTCTATATATGGCGTTTCAGAAACTCTACAGGCGGGTGTGTTGCGCATTGTGACAACACACATAGTATTCTAAGCTATATACACATTATGAAAACATTGATACTTGCCATTTGAGTGCAAAAGACGATATAGTTAGCATGTTCTCGATTCTCACCTGTTTGCTATTGAAAATCTGGGGTAGTTATCTGGTTGAAGATAACAACATGACGTGCAGTAGCAACAACAAGAGACCAACAATAGCACAACAACAACAACATAAAATGCAACTAGAAAAATCAACAGAATAATGCCACGCGAAGAGGCTAAATAGAGTAAACGCCCATCTACCAACTAAGAAGAGGGACCAATAAATCATAGTCAAGACACGTGGTAGAGGTTGTGGGGTTATCAATGACAAAGATGCTTGTCCGAGAAAGAGTAAAGTGAGAATAAATGCACATAGGCGGGTCATTAATTAGATTATTGAATAGAACAGTCCTCGATGTCAAGATGTGTGGATAAGTTTTAAAACTTAATCAAAGGAAATTGTCACATATTGATTAGATACACATGGGAGTTTCAGGATTTTGAAACTTTGACATGAGAAGAATCCTTTTCGAAATCTTGCAAGTCGAAGGTCCACTCCAGAATATCAATGTGGCTCATTTGACTAAACACATATAATAAAGTGTCTAGGGCATAAAACATATCAATTTCGTTCGAGCAAGAATAAAGCGAAAGTAAACACACATGGTCGATCCATTAATTAGATTAATGAATAGAGTAGCCACCGAGACCAAGATGTGCGTAGAGGTTTTAAGTTGCAATCATTAAAAAAATGTGGCATATTGATTAAATATATATCAAATTTTTTGGGCATTGAAACCTTGACACCAGAAGAAATATTTTGGAAATTTGTGGGAAAAAAGGCCAATCAATCATATTAATTTGCCTCTGTACAAGGGCGTAAAACATGCGATCTTCGTATGAGTGAGAATAAAATGAAATTAAATGCACATAGCCGGCTAACCAACGGTAATTATTGAATAAAAATAGACAGCGAGAGCGAGATACCTGCATAGAGAGTGGATCTTATCGAAGGTCGTATTCCAAAAGCTACAATAAGGGGCAGATGCGATTTCACAATTAAGTTTGGTTTATAAAACAATCGGGGTTGCATATTAGTGGTTGAAGGTCCATAACCCTCCAGAGGTATGAAAAAGAATTCAATAGAACACCACATTTTCTCTCAAGTGAAACTTTCCGAGAATTAGCCACATCTTAAAAGTGTCGATATTGCGAGCTACGATACGCGAGTTGCGATATGCAAGGAAACCATCGACAATGGGCAACTAGTGTTAAAGTGTCAGGATGGACGATAACAAATTAACAAAGGATTTGTCTTCAAAACCAAAGAACCTCGAGCCTTTTCTCTCTCCTCCCAAAGGGACGCATGGGAGCAAAAAGACTGGATCCGATAAGAGACACACGACAAACAATGACTAGATGCATTTAGGGGCGCGGTGCAGACATCGATTAGTTGTGATAAGTGACACAGGGAGGTTGACGTCATCACGACGTGCCAATAGGGTTGACAAGTGGCAGGCAGATTTGACAGTTTCAAGGCTCACACTAGGCCAAAAAGGGCAACATGTGGGATTATTCAAAAGAGCGGCACGTAGCAGTGATGGAATCACGTATGGGAGACCAACAATCCGAGGTTGAGGCGATTTGTCAATCGAAGTGAAACCTATGATTGATAACCTCTGATTGAAGGGCTCTAATATAGGGGCTAGATTGCGGTCATGTGAAGAGCGACAAGACCAAGGCCTAGAAATAAAAGGTGATCGAAGATCAACAATCGACGAATTGACATGGTGTACACCAAGGTTACACCTTTCATTGGAAATTTCCGATAGAGTCAGGGCTCTGATTTTAGGGCTAGCACCACAGTCACAAAGAGTTCAAAGGAATCAAGGGCAACACATGGCATTATTCAAAAGGTGACACATGGAAAATACGTGGCAACGATGGCGTCATGTATGGCAGATCAACGATCGCAAGTTGAGGTGTATTGTGCATCAAAGTGAAACCTCTGATTGAAGGGCTCCAATATGAGGTCTAAACTGCGGTGACCAAGGCCCAAACGCAGAAAGTGATCGACGATCGACAATCGACAAATTGACATGCCGTGCACCAAGGTTACACCTCTGCACCCACCTCCGCTCATGGAAGAAGCTGTCCAATCCAACGAGGCATTATCGAGGGGCCTACCCAATCCTCTCGTACTGATTGGCCAGATCCATCCTAGCTTCGATGTTGGTGAGCCTGGGTTTCCCCTGATCATGGCAAAGTTAGGGGTAGCGGTTTATTTGGTTAGAGGAGGGAATCTTGATTGGCCAGATCCATCCATATCTATCTTATCTAGATAGAATCAGAATAGCCTATGGTCTAGCTCCATAGAATCAGAATAGCCTAGTACTCTAGCATAGGTAGGGTATGGGAGCACTGCTAAAAGCGGGAAAATTTTTTTTTTTTGGGGGGGGGGGGGGGGGCCGGGGCGAATGACCCAAACAGACGGGCATGTTGTTCCAACCACTGCAGGAGATTCCAAGCTTAGGAGCATTCATTGGTTGTCCTATCAGTGAGATCCAGCATGATCAAGCCCCAGACCAAGGAATAGTTGGTTTTATCTATGGTAATAGATGGATGGATTTGTGCTTCTTCCATCTTGAAGCTTAGGTAGTAGTACAGTAATGGTTGTCCTATGGGTTAGGTGGCACCAACGCTTGATACCTCTGTTTGTTCCGCGTGTTCCATTGGTTATCCTTTTCTGGGTTGCAAAACGAAGAATTATTAGGGGTTAATGAAATGGCTTTTTCCTAACCAAATGAGAGATATGGCTGTCGCTTGAACCACACAAGAGGGCTCCGATTTGGGGCTTCACTCATTTCCTCTCCATGTAGATCAGGCCATGTCACTCGTCGAAGATTGCAAGTTTTGAGACTACAACCAAACGCTACAATGTGGAATCGCTAATTGTGATTCCACGATATTATAAAGGCCTAGGCGCATGTGATGTGGTTCCAAAGTCATGTCAAAGAACCTCGGGTAGAGCAAATCACAAATTGGAAGCCCACGGTCAATCTACTACACTATTGTGAGAAAGAACTTCACCATAAAAAGCCTATCAACTTAATTAATTTTTATTTAAAATATTTCTTTATGTCACCATTTAAAAACCAATATCAACTTCCTCATCTTTTCTCACTTAAAATGTTAATATATTTACTTATAATTATACATTTTTCCAATAAAACAATTAACAATTTCATATCTCCAAAAAAACATACTAAATATATGGATTTTAGCTATCACATTATTTTATATTTTTTCTATATAAATAAAATTATAGTATTTAAAAATAATTTTCATTTTAAAATGGTTATTAAATTTTGAATTATTAATAAAATATAAAATTTATTGTAAATTTTATGTATTATTTCACATCTTACAAACAATTATTTATAATTTTTAAATGGATTTTTTATATTTATGTACTTAACTTTTTAAATACTAATTAATAAAAAAAATGTGTTAAAAATATTTTAAAAACAAATTATTAAAAATATTTAAAAAAACATAGAAAAAATAATTTTAAAAATATTTAAAAAAACGATTTGATATATAACTTATCAAATTACCATTAAAATTATTTACAAAAAGCTACACATTGTCCTTAATTTTAGAGAACTTGAATTTAGATGAAAGAAAAAAGAGTTTTATTAAAATATTTTATAGAAGCAACTTGTATAAATATTATGTTTGATATATATTTAAAATTATGTAGAAAAGAAATTTTATATTTTTTATAGAAAGGAAAAATAAATTTTTAGGATATGGATTTTTTTGGTTCGGATAAATAATGCGTATTTTGAGATGGTTGCCAAGTTTAATTTGTAGTTTAATTAAGTTATGACTTGGGATATTTAAATTATTAAAATCACTTAAAAGTTAATCAGTTTAATATTAATTACTCATGACTTAAAGACAATTAAGTCATCAAAATCATAAACTCTAAAATAAACCACACCAATTATTAGTATGACTAGAGTTACTCATAGAATAACTTTTTCACTACCAAGTACTTTAATAGAACACCATATCACTATTTCTTCTAAAACCTAATTTTGTATATATATATATATATATATAATTATTTTTAGTTTATATAAATATTTTCATTTAAAATAAAAATTATTTTTATTTAATAAAATTTGCTATTTTTATTTATGATTGTTGATTGGTTTATTTATTATAAAATTTGCTAATTTAAAGAATTTATTAGTCATCGGTAAAGAATAAAGAATCACATTTTCATTTTTGGAAAAATAATTTGTAAAAAATAATTTAAATTAATAATTTATTAATAATTTGTAAAAAATAAAGAATTACATTTCCACTTTGTGAAATACTCTTAAAAATGAAAATTTAATTAATTAAATATCTATAAATTTGATCTTCTTATATAAAATATCTATAATTTTGAGCTTCTTGAAACGATTAATGAACAAATGTGACCCAAGCCACCAGTGATTTCGGTCCATCGAAAGAGAAATATAAAAATTGCACTGACCATCTTAAAAATATGCACCTCAATCATTACATTTGTCAACTGAAATATTTACCACGATTCATCAACGAACAATGGTTAGGATATTAGTCAACATTAGCATATTTGCAAGTAAATGCATTGGAAATAAAAAGTTTGGCCACAAAATATACAATAAATAGTGTCCATTATACCATTATACTACATCAAGGACACAAGAAACTACCAGACGGTTCCCAAAACTCTCCGTCAGAAAAGAACCCAAAAGCCTTATACACGCGCATGCTAAAAAAATGCCATTAAGTACCAAGACTCTGTCTTTGGCTTGAAACACTGATGTTCCTTGAAGCAAAAGCATCTGGTAGCGGCTCCTGAAAATATTCAACTCATATCTAAAGCTCTAATATAGTTTCCGGTCACTGCACTTTGCTCATGCCCACTTTGGAATGCAGCAGCAGCAACCAAGACATCTTGTCTACTAGAACCCTGGTTTCTCTCTGAGTAACTGAGTGATGCAGAGGGCCCTGTAGACAAAGGGCCTTTATGGTTGAAATTGCCCTTTCCTACCTTTATGGTTGAAAGAGACTTCTTGCATTCACCCTTGGAACTGGTTCTGCATTTCATTTTCATCTGGAGTGAAATCTCTTCCAGCTTTGAAAGTGGACTCCGACATCCTCCTCTAAGAGTTCTTGAAGGACAGTTTGTTGCAAATGGAGACCACATACCTCGAGAATTTTTGGGTGTCCCGTATGATATAGGATGAATTTGCAGATCACTTCTTTCAGAATTTGTTAAGAAAAAACGAGGAAACAATGTTGACATTGGCATTGGCATTGAAGTCAGGCACATTTAGAAACTTGTTAAAGCCATTTGCTACTCGAGAATTTCTAGGTGTCCCAAGTGAAATAGGAGGAATTTGCAGATCATTTTTTTCAGAATTTGTTTAGGAAAAACTTGGAAACAATGTTGGCACTCCATTGAAGTCAGGAACATTTAGAAACTAGTTAAAACCATTTGCTGCCATGGAAGCGAGGCTGTTGTTAAAACTGCCACAGGACTCCTTCACCCAACCACAGATAACATAGTTCATATTACGAAAATCCTAATAATCTTCATAATCCATATCAAATTGAAATTCTTTGGGTAAATGTTCCTCTGCCGAAGAAGGTTTTGAACGATATCCTCTCCATTAGATTTAACAATATACATTTCTTGATCAACCTCCAACCTACAAATCACTTGACTAATAGCAGTCATGTAAATCTCTTCAAGCTCATTGGAATCCTGCTCTACTCGATGAA
The DNA here is from genome assembly GCA_000404065.3 of Pinus taeda. Taxonomy (NCBI): domain Eukaryota; kingdom Viridiplantae; phylum Streptophyta; class Pinopsida; order Pinales; family Pinaceae; genus Pinus; species Pinus taeda. Next base: position 130,961 of record APFE031085356.1, on the reverse strand, counting down.
ACTCACGACTCATACTTGCACCTATTCCTGCAAGACAAAGACCAGCTTCAGTAGCCTTTTCTAGGAAAATAGTGCACAACATCAAAACCCTTTAACAAGTCTCTCATGCCATGGATAACTCCCGTCTCAGCATTTCTGCATCCTTGATGGCATCAAGCTTATAAATACATTCCAATTCATCCTTTGAGAAGGGTATAGAACCCAGAGGCCAATGGAGCCACTCAAAGTAGGGATCCTCCACAGTTTTTGAGAGGGAAAGGCCATGATACATAGGTGTAATATCAACGGATTCTCCTCCAGCTTGGGGATACCTTCCAATATTTTCAATATTCCTCTTATAAAATTGCCTGCATGTCTGTCAGTATTAAGCATTCAAATATCTAGTATTCGAATCCTATGTACAGCAGCTGGGAAACTAGATGTTCCATGGTCACTTGCATCACAATCAATTGGGAGAAACTGCTAAAACGATGCAATCTTACTGACAACCTGTCCCTTATTTTCTTTCTTGTAGTCACTTTAGATTAAAACTTGAATGTGTCAGTTTGACAAGCACAATAGGGGGAACATGATCTAGAAGATATGCTGCAACCTATGTCACATAGTTCGAGTTCGACAACAATTAAATTCGATTCGAATTCGAATTTTCCGATGACGTTCGACATTAAGTTCGACTATATATATTTTTCAATATATATATGACATAAAATAATAAAAAATCAAAATCAATCAATAAAGTTATATGAGTAGCAGTGAGCACCCATGAGCCACAAATCACGACCACTATTCACTTAACGCTCCAGGTGACCGGGACAAGTAGCATCTAGAAATTGAATTCAGGAAATTGCAGATAATAAAACACACAACGGCAACATTGAGCACAATAGAGCGAGTGCACTCAAACTGAAGTTGGCTTGTGAAAATATATCGACAACCATGGTAAATAAAGCCAAACAAGTGGCCACCATGGTAAACTAAGTGGCAGTAAGCGAAACAAGAGAAAACCATGTGCTGCCCATGGTTGAAGTTGGCTTGTGAAAATATATCGACAACCATGGCAAATAAAGCCAAACCAGTGGCCACCATGGGAAACTAATTGGCGGTAAGCTAAACAAGAGAAAACCATGTGATGCCCATGGTTTTTCTCATAAACCTTAAAACAACTGACAAAAGAAACTCAAACTCAACCTCGAATAACAAAAAAAAAAAAATTAAATTTAAAAATTCGGCTTCAGGTTTGTCTTTAGGTTCGCCTTTAGGTTCGAATTCATTGAGGTTTGAATTCGTTGAGGTTCGAATTTGAGGTTTGACTATCAGGTTCGCCGAACCTGAACGAATTTGATTTTTTTTTTGGGTTCGCCTAATTTCGAACCTCAAGGTTCAAATTCGGTGAACCCTGTTACATAGGCTGCAACTTCTTTGGTACCTGTTACTCCAACTCTAACCCATATCTTTAAACCAGGTTTCCCTAGAACTTTTCCTACAAATCCTTTTGAATTGTTAGGAGCAAAGGGCTCTTCATCTATTGGTTTTACGATAGCGACACTTCCACCTATGTAATTTCTAAAATAGTAAGCCCCACCTAGCCCACCTTGAACAAGGATTAGGTCTACACCATGCTCAACTGCCTTTATCATGTCCTGGACCACCTTGTTAATTTTTGTGAAGTACCTTCCTTCCAAAATCTTAACAATCCCACTTCTATCTATTTGCAACCGACTATCAATGATGGGATGCAAACAAGGTGTAGATGAACAACGTTGTAGTGAGCCTCTCTTGGTAAGAGGAAGAGGAACATCGCTTCACACTGTACTCAAATAATTCTTCAACACCGTGTCAGTGGATACATTCAAGGCCATCTGCATCTTCTTTTTAAGCGTGTGCACATTGTTTTCGTTGTCCAGTTCAATGTTGAATACACTTCCTGTGTCTATTTGAACAAATGCACACCTCCTCCCTATGTTCTTTCAGTTCATGTTCTTAAAGCCATGATATTGCCTATTAACGACACCATCTAGAACAACAAAAGCCATTTGTGTTTGTACTGGACTATACTTGTTGGAAGGCATAAAATATAAAATCCAATGCCCCTACTCTCACATTGGAGATGTGCGTTGACTAACCAACTCCTCTAAATGCATCCACTACCTAGAAACATAGAAAACAATCACGGTTTGGGTTCAAAATGAAAAAGAAGAAAGTTAAGCACATTTAAATATGATTTCATTCACGAGGAAAGAAAACTAACCTCAAAATCGATTCAATAACCAAAAGAATCGACATTGTCAACTTCGTTTCTCACAAATGATCTCACCGTAGCTTTTCTGTTGTAAGTAAAACCAATCCGTGCTGGTTTTCACAACCAGAACTGTTAGAAATTTCCAATAACTAAGATCGACCAATGTTTATAAAATTTAAGTGAATGAAAAGCAGATGAGTCATTGAAATTATTTTAAACAAAAGATCTACATTTTGTATTCCCCTTTGTGGCCAATTTAGAAGAAACAACAAAGCAATTTCATGATTTACTACCATTGGCAGATGAGTCTTTGGAATTATTTTAAACTGTTGACACCTACTCATACGGATTGGGTGAAAAACTGTGATTAATGTAAATAAATAATAGAAAAGATGGAGAGTCACCGGGAGATGAAATGAACAGTCACTCCCTCTTGTATATAATAATGAACAACTTGAATGAATAATATGATTTGATTTGAGGAGTTACCTCCTGGCCTGACATGGTATTAGAGCCAACTCCATTTCTGGCATTGCAGTCTGCCATTGTAACTCCCTTCTGCCATTGTTTTCAAAAATTTGTCCTGCATTTCTTGCAGTCTGCCATATCGCTGAGTTCTCTGCCCTTTGCGTGATAATCTGGTGTAACACCTAGTGTAACGCTTGGTATATTGTAGAAATCTAGTAGAATCATTAATGCATCTCAGAACCCACGTTCCATTGCGTCCCTTAAACGACTGATATGTATTTTTTTAATACGCTGCGAGGGTTCCTGGCATTGCTCATTGCTCTGGTATGCAGGTGAAGGTATAATGCTCCAAGTTATATTAAGTTGAACGTTGTTGGTATAACGTAATTCTCCTTCCATGGTTACCAGAAGTCAACGCAGTTTGTAGAGATAGTATAACGTTGTCCAAATTTCAGCTTACATTATATTGTTTCAACTGCGTTTCCCTTTTGGTATTATTTCAACTGGGTTTCCATCATAATAAAATTGTCTAACATGATATAACACCTTCCCCAAAGACCACCTTCCCCACATAATACCTCTGTCTTCATATATCAGAATCAGATTTTTTTTAGGAGTAAAATTTTGCAACAGAAGTATTTTTTCCCACAGTACACAGATTTTACAATGCATTCAATCATATCTTTTGTGGGAGTAGTTCTCACTGGCAAAGAGAACTATCCTGAGTGGTCCCAGAAGATAAAACACACCCTCATTTTCAATGAGTTGTGGAAAGGAGTGTGTGTTGGAGACGGAGACAAAGAACCAAAACAACCTACCTCAGACAAGGAGTTCGCCATTTGGGAAAATAAGAACAACAAGGCCTATGCATTGATTGCAGCATCAGTAAATGAAGAGGTGAGTCGCCATATTTCGCCATTTTCAAATGCTTTCGAAGCCTTA
>APFE031085356.1:72171-122256 GCA_000404065.3 Pinus taeda | reverse complement strand
TTAGAAACAAGACTCCTTATGAAATGTGGTATGGGCACATTCCTTCAGTAAAGCATCTCAGGGTCTTTGGTTCCACATATTATGCCTTGATACCAAAGGTACATAGAAACAAACTTGGTGCAAGAAGTCATAAGTGTATTTTCCTGGGGTATTCAAACACCTCCAAAACATACCATCTCTATGATGAAGAAAATCAAAAGTTTGTTGTATCTAGAGATGTAATATTTCTTGAATCATCCAAAACTGACAATGTTGTTGAGCAGTTACTTGATCGCTTGGATAGATTCGCAAATGCAAAATCATATCAAGAATTTGATAATCAGATTCCACATCTTGAAGGGAGGATTCCTATACTAGATCAACCTGTGGAATCTTCATCTGAAGCACTCTCTCCCCCACATGAAACTCCAACAACGGATGATACTTTCAGTGATGTGATTGACAAAATTGGGAGACTCAATCTTGATTTAGTCCCAACTCAATCAACGGAGCAGCCTGGACCATTAGAGAAAGGTCCCCCAAAGTGGATGACAAAGACACTTGAAAGTGTTCATCCTGATGAGGTTGGAAAGACAGGAACTAGAAATTCAAACCGGCAAAATGGAGGTTATGTAGATGACTTTGATTCACCTGTTGATATGGATGTTTTTATGATTGTGAATTGAATTTGTCTACAGATTTTGAACCAACTTCCTTCAAAGAAGTTGTTTCTCATGATGAATGGAAAGAAGCGATGCAAAAGGAGTATGATCATAAAGAACGACACTTGGAAGCTGGTTGATCCTCCATTTGGAACCAAACCAATTGGCTGCAAGTGGGTCTACAAGAACAAGTATAAAGCTGATGTCTCACTTGACAAGCACAAAGCTAGGCTTGTGGCAAAAGGTTTTGCACAGAAGGAAGGGGTCGATTATGAGGAGACTTTTACCCCCACAGCAAAATGGGCTACCATCCGGACACTCTTTGCACTAGCAGCTCAGAACGGTTGGGAATTCCATCAAATGGATGTAAAAACTGCTTTCTTGAATGGAGATATAAAAGAGAATGTTTTTATGTCCCAGCCTGAATGATTTGCTGTGAAAGGACATGAACATAAAGTATGCAAACTTGTGAAGTCCTTGTATGGCCTCAAACAAGCACCACGAGCCTGGTATGAAAAGCTAACTGAGCATCTTCTGAAACTCAACTTCAATCATTTTGATCTTGATGATGCAACTTTATTTGTCAAGAAAGTTGGCAAAACAGTTGAATATCGTGTGGTATATGTAGATGATCTTTTAATGACAGGAACAATGAAAGCTACATTGCATCCATAAAGAAGGAATTGGCGAAAAGTTTTGAAATGACTGATTTGGGCTATGTGCATTACTATCTTGGCATTGAAGTAACCCAACATCCAAAGTCCATATTTCTTTCTCAAAAAAAATACATTGGAGATTTGTTGAACAGGTTTAGCATGACAGAGTGTAATCCTCTTACTACTCCAATGGAACAAAACTTAAAGCTCACATCTATTGAAGGAAAGGAATTTGAGGATGCAACAAAGTATAGATAGCTTGTAGGAAGTCTCAACTACCTCACTACTACCAGACCAGACATTTCATTTGTTGTTGGAACCCTCTCTAGGTTTATGCAAAAGCCTTGTGAGGGACATTGGTCTACTGAAAAAAGAGTTCTAAAGTACTTGAAGGGAACTCAAGACTTTGGAATCAAGTACACACAGGTGGATGACTTCAGCTTGATCAGATACTCTGATTCAGACTTCGATGGAGACAAAGAAACTGGGGTACCTACTTCAGGATATGCTATGAGTCTTGGATCAGGAGCTCTCTCCTAGAGATCACGCAAACAATCAGTTCTAGCAGATTCCAAAACATAAGCAAAATATGTGGCAACAGCTGAAGCAACAAAAGAATTTGTGTGGCTCAGGAAAATTCTTGAAGATTTGCAGGTAAAACAAGTACAATCAACTCCACTCATGATTGACAATATCTATGAAATAAAGTTGGCCAAGAACCCAAAGTTCCATGATCGAACGAAACACATCAATACTAAATATCATCTGATTCGACATCATGTTGAGGCCAAAACAATCCATCTCCGTTATTGTTCCACAAATGAGCAAATTGCAGACATCTCCACCAAAGCACTTGGAAGGGAAAAGCTTGAATGATTCAGAATGATGCTTGGACTCACTAACATCCCTTCAGATTAAAGGGGGGAATGTTGACACCTAATCCTTGTGATTGGGTGAATTATTGTAAATAAATAAATGAGAAATGTGAACAGTCATCGGGAGATGAACTGAATAGTCTCTCCCTCATGTATATAACAGACTTGCCTAATTGAATGAATAATATGAATCAGTTTTTGTTTTGTGGAGTTACTGCCTAGCCTGACAAATCCTAATAAGAAGTGATGTAAGACTATAGGTTGTTGTTAGGAAGAATCGAGGTAAACCCTCACCCCATAGAAAATCGAGCAGTAAACCTTTGTAAAACAAAAAGAAAAATTAATGTAACAAGTTTATGCAATGAAGAGGCACGCTGACCTTAACATAGTAGGTAATCAGAAGATTGTGAGATTCACAAAAGACTCAACACAATTTATGCGTGGAGGGCGAATTATACCTAGTATTAGTAGATATCCATGTATTGAATTAAGTATTACCAATATTGAATTACCATAGTGTTGCAATTGATTTAAGATTTGTTTATAATGTCTCATTTCCTCTACTAACAACAACACAAAAAATAATGAAGAAAGTATACATATGCACATAGAAGTGCCGAAGCTACAGACATATAGAATATTTTGTCTAGTAAATGATCCTGACAATATCATTCAAGGAGGATTATAACTTTAGCATAACCCAGCACTAGCATTGGAATAAGAAACAAAGCCAATTTATGTACATACAAAATACCAATAATTACTCAAGAGTATCTACAAGCAAGGGATATATCTATATATATATATATATATATCTATATCTATTTATATAATATAATATATAATATATATATTTATATATATATATATATTATATATATATATAATATATATATATATATATATATATAATGTCTATAAAAGAAAAAAACACAACACAAGACACACATTCTGTCCTTATGAAAATAGTCAGGAAGATAGCTCAAAATACAATATAACAAATAGCTGGAGATGTAAAAAAAATTACAGTGTCAAAATAAAACCGAGAGGCAGGTTATAAGTCACCATGTCGATAAAAGCAAGAAACTCTAACTATGGAAGTTCTCACAATGTAAGCTACGACCTAACACCTAGTCATGAGGGCTAGCAACAAAATTATTACTCCCAGTCGTACATAACGAACTCAAGAAAGAGAAATCAAGTTGCCCCTTAGCATCCAAGAAGTAGCGGAACGGAGGTAAATCAACCAACCTGGAGAGTAACGTAGAAATTGCAATTGATTAACAGTTGAATGAACTTTTTTGCTACACACTTGCACCCTAAATTAAAGGGTCTTGGAATACCTGCAAGTCAAAGATGAAAACCAAAGGGGAATTAGTAACCAAGAATCCAAATAGACATATATGTTCAACAAATAACTATTGGAGTATATAAGACGAATGACGGAATAAGAATTACCTGAAGTAAGTAACAAGAATTGGAAGAGTGCATAGTTCCAACACCATCTAAGAATAGGGCAAGGAAAGGAATTAGCACTAACCCATGAAATTAGAGAAATTTCAGAAATAAAAGAAGAAATTAGTTACCTAGTGGAAATGACGTCGAATTTATGCCCATGAGAAGAAGAATCCAATGAAGAAGCCTTGTGTCACAAACCCTCATACCTAAATAACCATAGGAACCAGAAGAAATATTTTTTTGTATATAAGACACCAACGAGTACACAAAATGGAAGTAGCGGTTCAAATGTTGCATGGTATTAATGCAAAGAAAACCAATAAAGACCAAATATCACCTCTAAGAAGCTTGTTGTGTCCAATCCCCCGCCGCCATGGTAGAAAAACCCTCCAGGAGGAGCCATTTTGCAATACTGAGGACCAAAATAGAAGGGGGAAACTTGAAAAGAGTAATATATGTAACTTATGCCACTGCAAATTACGTAGACATATAAACCCTTAACTAGTAGCAAAAAGGGGATTTTTCTGTAGGTGACTGGGATATGATGATGAAGAGTTCAATGGTGCAATATTACTGCCTAGGGTAAGCTAGGAAGAAAAAGAAGGCATAGTTTCTCTTAGAACCCAGCCAAGGTGCTCTGCATGCCTCAACCCATATCTCAACAGCAAAAATTCCAAAGTCTGAATGAGGGTTAGGGTAAGAACCAAATTAGGGTGAAAACTTCAAATGCACCATTGATTTTCCTTAGACCCCATCACCACCATTAAACACTTCTCAAGTTGGAACACTTCACATGTACACCTGTTCACGTGGAATATGTGAGGTGGTGGAGCGTGACTGGTTTGATGGGTAGCTCGAGGTGAGACATGGAGGACCATTAGTAAATAAGTGTGCAAGTTGCGAGGAAATTTATACGACCATGGGGTGGGCTAAATTGATATCGCATTTGAAATATAAGCAGGAGCGTTATAATCATAAAAGTCAAGGTGGCTCGAAATAATCGTAAACACCATTGAAGGGTACCACAAACTCTATAATGCCCAAGCATAATAGGGTTACGAAATTTACCAAATCACCAAAGTAGTACTTATGCATTAATATTATGTGCTCGCAAAGACATGTGTACACCTTAAGCAACCAATGTAAAAATTAGAACATGGAAAATATATTATACCAATTAAAAACCATCAACCAAACATATAAGTTGACATCAACCATTACTATCATAATATATATAACTCAGTCTTGTGATGAAATGAGGAATGATAGGAGAATGTGTAACTTGATGATTGAGGTAGCAAAAAATACCCGATTTTGAAAAGTGGTGATGCAGAATACACCCTTTTTTTAAGCATATTTTCGGCACTTTAAATTTTCTTATGTATCAAGTATGAACATTTTTTTAAAAACTTTAGTGATTTTCATCTTGATTTTGAAAAGTGTTGATGTAGCATCAACTCTTTTTGTTTAGAGGGCTTATTTTTTACACTTTTTTTTAAAGAGTTTATTTTTGACAGTTTAATTTTTTATATGTATCAAGTATGAACAATTTTTTTAAATGTCAGTGATTTTCATCTTGATTTTGAAAAGTGTTGATGCAGCATCAACTTGTTTTGTTTAGAGGGCATATTTTTTACACTTTAAATTTTCTAATGTATTAAGTGTGGATATTTTTTTTAAATGTTTGTGATTTTCATGTTGGTAATAAAACATAAAAAAAAAATAAAAACATGGCAAAAAAAAAACTCAAATAATAAAAAAAAACATATAAAAAAATAAAAAAAAACACCACTAAAATAATAATAATAATAGTTAAAAAACAAATAAATAAAAAAAGAAAATATTTTTAAAAAGCATATAATTTAAAGAAAAAATTTGAAAATTAAACGAAAAAAAGACATCTATCAAGATTTTCTTAAGCTAAAGAAATAAAATACAACCACATAATAATAAAAAAAAGGGCATAAAGCTCGCAGGGGTTTGGTCTTGTGGTCAACAAACAACCTGCTAAGTCGTTCGTGCCATTGTTCAGATCACGGAGTCAAGTCTCGTCTTACCTTGAGGGGCAGTTCCTTGCGGGCTGGGCGGTTCCTCCTAGCTGTTATAATGCTAGATGGGATTTGACCCCGTGTAACGCGAGTACAATACCACCGTCGTTGCCGATTTAGCTAGATATCAAAAAGAAAGAAAGAAAGAAAAGCATAAACAAATTATTAAAAAAAAAAATTCTGAAAATATTTATTATATTATATATAATATAATTTTAAATAAATTAAATTAAAAAATCAGAAAAATTATGGAAATTAAATACAAAATTGACGAAAAATACAAAAAAATAATTAATTAAAAACGATGAAAAAAATAAAAATAAAAGAAAAGTATAAATTAAAAACAAAAAGAATTAACAAAAAAAGTTTAAAGGGGTTAAAAAATAAAAATTGAAAACAAAAGAAAAATATAAAATATTATAATATAAATTAATAATTGTAAATAAAAAATTAATGAAGAAAAAAACTTTGGCCACAGGCAAGGTTGGTTGCGGGTGCAGACGGGGAGATGGATGCACACAACCCACCTCTAAGCCCACACCCGCGGCCAACCCCACCTTGGTTGCGGGTGCAGACGGGGAGATGGATGCACACAACCCACCTCTAAGCCCACACCCGTGGCCAACCCCACCTGGGCCGAATTTTTATTTATCTTTCTATTATTTTTTTTGTTATTAATTCTTTTTTTTTTAACCCTTTTTTTTTAATTTTAAGTTTTTTTTAATGGTTTTTTTTATTGTTTTTTACTCAATTTTAATTTATATTTTTTTATTATTGTTATTTTTTATTTAAATTTTAGATTGTTTTTCTATTTTATTTTTAATTGTTGTTTCTTTTTTTTTTACTGTTCATTTTTTCTTTTGTTTTTTTTAAGTTAATTTAGTTTTTTAGTTATTACTATTTTTTGTTAAAAAAAAAAAAAAAAATTATTCTCTTGGTTTCTTTTTCTTTTGTTAATTATTGCCATGTTTTTAGTTTTTTTTTTTAATGCTTATTTTTTTGTTATTTTTTTTAAAAGCAATTATGTGTTTTTTCTATTAATTTTTGGTGCTTTTGTATTATTTTTAATTTTATTATATTTGATTTTTTTTTTTTGTTTTATTTTTTGGTAATTTTTTCAATATTTGATTTTTTTGTGTTATTTTTTTGTTTTTTTTTTGTTTTTATTTTTTTTTCAATATTTTAATTTTGTTTTGTTTTTATTATTTTTTGTGTTTTTTTATTTTTATCAATATTAAAATTTTTGTTTTCTTTTGTATTTTTTTGTGTGTTTTTTATTGTTTTTATTTCTTTTCAATATTTGAATTTTTGTTTTCTTTTTTATTTTTCATTTTTATTTCTTTATACATTTATTTTTTATTTTTATTTTTTTCTACAGGTTCCGTGTCGATGCTCATCTAGCAGCCAAATTCTATGATGGGCAATTTGATAGTTGATTTTAAAATTTTCGTTATAATGGATCGAGTCTGTGCCCACAATGTATCAATTTCATGGTTGGTCTTTAAGTTTTCATTACAACGGGTCAAGTTAACTTAGACTGCGTGTCAGCGTGTCAATTTGATGGTTGATTTTTTAATTTTTTTTGCAATGTATCGAGTTGTCTTAGGCTAACATTTTAAAATCGTTATATATTAAGCATTTAAAGAATAAATTAGTTTTGGGTGTTCATTTTTAAAGTTCTTTGTCATAAAATTTTTCCATAATGTCATGTTTGAAATATTTTGAAAACTTGAGATTCTTTTGTAATCATAATCTTTGGTTTTAATTGCATGGTTGAAAAATTGTAAAGATTTTAATGTTTTTCTAAGCCATGATATTTTATCTTTAATGCTATGACTGAAAACAATTACAATTTGAGGGTTTTTTAGAGTCAAGATATTTTATCTTTTCCATAGACTTTTCCATAGACTTGGCATTGGGTGCAGCCCTAGTGTCTCAAGCACCATACAGGATGAGTCCACTAGAGTTGGAGCTGAAGATGCATCTACAAGGGCTACAAGATGAATAATATATCAGGCCTAGTGTATCATCATGGGGAGCGCTTGTACTTTTCATTAAGAAAAAAGATGGCACATTTATAATTTGCATTAATTATCGCTAGATAAACAAGCTAACTATAAAAAATAAGTATCCCCTACCTCGCATTGATGATTTATTTGGCGAGGTAAGGGGAGCCACCATCTTTTCCAAAATCAATCTAAGGATGCGATATCATCAGCTGAGAATTAAAAATGAGGATATTTGTAAAACAACATTTAAGACCTGATACTGACACTATGAGTTTTTTGGTGTTACCATTTAGCCTTACTATTGAGAAATGGAAACAAGAAATTCCAGTTTAATTTGTCCTTGAATTAAATTGTGAATTAAAATTGAATTCTATTCTCATAGCAACATGTAAATAGTTAATTAAGTTTAATTAACTTAATTAGCTTAGGAATTTCACGTTGGAAGTATTTTTTCAGTCATGTATATGTTCTCCCTAAATTTTAGGGGTCCGGGATGAGTTTATTTGAGTTGTAATTAGATAATTTAGTTTGACTAAGTTATAGAGAGTTAAACTAGTTCTAACTATTTGTGGAACTAGTAGAGGTCTAGGAGTGAGTTGGTGCAATGGTGCATCCTCAGTGCTACTCCAGCCAACTGAATATTCCCTCGTGAGAAACTCATGCATGTTAGTTCAGAGAAAGACCGAGTTGAGACTAGAGTGTAGGGACAGTGTACTACCAGTTGTAGAATGATATGAGTTGTACTGGTCATGCATGCAATCAGAAGTGGACCTATTTTTGGATTGTACAGCTATGGAAAAGGATTTCCTAATTAAATATGGGCTAATCCTCATAGGAATTGTGTAAGGAAATAGGGGCTTTCCAGGCAACAGAATTGGCTAAGTGTTGGCTAGAGCAAGCTTGTGAGGTAGAGAGTTGATCATACTTGTGCATAAATTGTTCTTGTGAGAACAAGCTTTGTATTATCACTCAAATTTCTCATTAATGCAATAGATAATCGGGATTTTGAGTAGTGGCTTTCCCGAGATAAACAATTGTGTTATGTTTCTTTGATTATCTTCCTCTTGTTGATTATTGTTTTCATCGACCTATTATTTCCACTATTTAAAGAGTAGGGTAGACTCTTATCTTGTTTTTTAGTACATTACATGAGTTGTGAATCTACAGGTACTAGAGGAGATTTCAAAGTTTTGAGTTTTGGGATTACAAGTGACATTCGAATTTGTAATACATACTTCAGGATTGATAAATGGCTTTCTATGGTTTGAGGCTCGAGTATGACTTAGAAGGAAACTAAAATTATATAGATTGGAAGGATAGGTGGAGGTTGTGATGGAGGATGATTGCCTCAAGGAATTCATTGATCAGATGCATAGAATTTGACCGAATGGAAGAAGTGTGGGATGAAGGTCAGGCAAATAATCCTTGAGGGAGATTGAGACCAAATTGTCTCGAGTCTCCATTGGAAGGAAACTTCATATGCTATGTGGAAAGCATTGATAGACCTATTCTAGAACAACAGTGACCATAGGAAGTTTGCACTGAAAGAAAAACTTCAAAAAAACAAGATGGAGAAAGGTGACACCAATCCAAAATACTTGACCAAGTTCAGTCACTGTCATGATGAACTTGGAAGTGTTGGAATAACTGTTGTTGATGATGATATTGTGAGCCTAGCTCTCTTAGGCCTTCCCAAGAGTCAAAATAACTATCAAGAATATGTTAATGGGAGGGAGAAGCTACCAGATTGGGAATGACCGTGGTCAGATTTGATGTAGGAGGAGATCAGAAGCAACACCAGAGATGGTTCCTAATGAAAGACTGATGATGAGGAAATTGTGCCTTAGCGCGTAAGGGAAGGAAGGGGAAAGGGAAAGCATCCCATTCCAAATTGGATTATTTTCATGGAGGCAAGAAGAAATACATGTCGAAATTTAAGTGCTTTCGTTGTCATGAGCTACGACATTTTGCTACAAACTGTCCACTCAAGAAGTCCAAGAATAAGTCCTTAAGAGGAGCGGTGGGTGAGGCTTTGACATCTTAATTCGAATTGGACTTTACTCTCATTGCATGCATGGTGTATGGTACCTTGACAGTGGAGCTTCATTAGATATGATTGGTGACAAGGAGTTGTTCAGTGACCTAGAGGAGAAGGATCTCTAGATGCATATCAATATGGGAGACACTGGGAGATATAGTGCTACTGGATTGAGCATGATTACTTTTCAGAGGGATAATGGTGCTCCTCTCACATTGAGAGATGTTACGTATGTGCCCAGGTTGAAGAAGAACTTACTATCGGTCGCCATGTTGGAGGATAGAGGCTATGATGTGGTCTTTAGCAAAGGTAAGGCATTCCTTTGACCCATAACCATGTGTTAGGTAAAGAATATAGGGATTCAAGTTAAGAATCTCTATCTGTTGGAGGTAGAGGATTGTGTTGCTTTAAGCACGAAATAAGAGAAGGTGCAGAGTCGAGACATTGGAAATTTGGGGCACATGTAATTGGGTCACTTGCGTCATGGGGCTTTGAAAATCATGCAACAGATCTCTACTAGTCTTCCCAAAGGTACGCTAGAGAAAGTTGATACAGGCAAGGGGCGACATTTGGGAAAATAGACCAAGGCTTCCTTTCACAATAGAGACAATCAAGCAGAGGCGATTCTAGAATGAGTCCATTCAGATGTGCGTGGACCATTCTTGACAAAATCCACAAGAAAACATAGGTATTATGTTATATTTGTTGATGACTTTTCTCGTAAATGCTGGAAAAATTTGATGTAGAAGAAGGATCAAACATGCACAAAGTTTTGTGAATTTAAAGAATTGGTCAAGAAAGAGCTTGGCAAAAAGGTTAAAGCTATGAGGAGTGATAATGATGGTGAGTATGTCTCAAATGAGTTTAAGAACTTATGTGCAACATAAGGGATTAAACGAGAGTTAACAACACCCCATAACCCACAACAGAATGGGGTGGCTGAAAGAAAGAACATAAGCATTGTAGGTGCAACACATGCGATGTTGCATGATGAGAGACTACCACTACACTTGTGGGCTGAGGCATGCAACACAACTGTTTATTTGCAGAACAGAAGCCCACATTAGATACTTGGGATGAAAACACCAAAGGAGGCTTTCCCCGGTAAGAGGCCAGATGTTGGTCGCTTTAGGATTTTTGGTTCATCTGTATATTGCCATGTGACCAAATATGCACGGAAGAAGCTTGAGTCAACAACAAAGTTGGGGATATTTGTGGGGTACACTGATACACCTCACAATTGACGGGTTTACTTTTTAAATAGCAGGATGATAGTGGCTCACAAGGATGTCAGATTCGATGAGGAGATGTCCATGGGAGTTTCCCTTGAAAGGGAGCTTCAACTACATACAGTTGAGGAGCTTTTATCTCTTAAGTTTTAGGAGCCTCAGATTAATGTGGAGCAACCACATGCAGAGGATCTGGGAGTGGAGACATCCACTCAAGAATAGTCTTCCAGAGATGGGATAAAGTACACCAGAGAGGCTAACAGGTTATTGCATGATACAACAGAGAATGTGGGAGCACCCACATCTCAACGTAGGTAGAGGAGGTCACATAAGAAGTACACTAAATACATGGCTCTTATGAATAGATATGTGGAGACAAAGGTATCTTCCTTTGAGGAGGCAGTGTAACAACCGGTTTGGGTTGATGCCATGGTGGAGGAGTATGACTCCATAGTTCATAATAGTGTTTGGGATGTGGTCCTGATATCGGAGGACAAGTCAATGGTGAGCTCTCGATGGCTTTAAAAGGTAAATAATGTTGTAGATGGTAGTGTGGAGAAGCCTAAGGATAGGTTTGTGGCCCATGGCTTTTCACAAGTAGAGGGGATTGACTATGATGAGACCTTTGATCTTGTTACAAGGTACTCATCGATTAGATCTATATTGGCACTGTCAATGCAGATATGTTGGAAGATACATTAGATGGATGTAAATATAACATTCCTTAATGGAATGATTGAGGAAGAGGTGTACATAGAGTAGCTTAAAGTTTTTGAGACCTTCGACTGTGAGTCTCATGTGTGCCAACTCAAGAGAGCACTGTATAGGCTGAAGCAAGCACCCTGTGCTTGGTACACCAGGATCAATAGCTACTTCACCAGGTTGGGCTTCACCAAGAGTGAATCGGATCCGAAAATGTACTAGATAGTGCTGGAAGGTAAATTATTCATAATTGTGTTATATGTTGACGATTTGATTTTGACAGGTAATGATCAACTGATCAAGTCTTGAAAGGAGGATCTTTTAAAAGAGTTTGAGAGGAAGGACATGGGGCTCATGCATTACTTTAAGGGCACGGAAGTATGGCAGGGTCATGGGGAACTGTTTGTATCTCAAGGAAAGTATGCCAACAAGATACTCATAAGGTTTCGCATGGAGAGCAGCAAACCCATGAAGACTCCTCTAGTAGGTAACTAGAGGAAGGAGGATGTTACTTCAGGGGAAGTAGTGGAAGCTACTGTTTACATGAAACTTGTGGGTTCGATCATGTATTTGGTGAACACACGATTAGATATGTGCTATGTAGATAACTAGCTTACTCGAGCGATGGTTAGGCCTACCAAGATGTATTGGAAGGCGACAAAGCATGTGTTGAGATACCTTGGAGTCACCACTCAGTATGGATTGTGGTACAGATCGACGGAGGGAGTGAAGCTTCAAGGATTCACTGATGTAGATTGGGTAGGGAGTCCACGCAATAGGAAGAGAACATCAGGAGGGATACTCAGTATTGGGCCAGTAATAGTTTCTTGGTACAACAGGAAACAAATATTTGTTGCACTCAGTTCGAAAGAGGCAGAGTACTTGGTTGCAAGTCAGGCAGCATGTGAGGCCATCTAGATGAGGAAGATTCTGGTAGGTTTGCTTTATCAGCAGATGGATCCGAATGTGATTTACTGCGATAATCAAAGTTGTATGAAACACTCTGAAAATCAAGTTTTTCATGATCGGTCCAAGCATATAGATATCTAATATCATCATCTTCAAGATTATGTATTGAGGCAGATTATGTTGTTGGAGTACATTCCCATGGAGGAGAAAGATGCTGACATTTTGACAAAGGCATTGTCAAGATGTAAATTTGAGTTTCATAGAAACATGATCGGGGTAGCTCATAATCCCTTTCTTGTTGAGAGGGAGTGTTAAGAAATGGCAACAAGAAATTCTAGTTTAATTTTTCCTTGAATTAAACTGTTCATTAAAATGAAATTCTATTCTCATAGTAACTTGTAAATAGTTAATTAAGTTTAATTAACTTAATTATCGTAGAAGTTTTGAGTTGGAAGTCTTTCTTTAGTCATGTATATTTTCTTCCTAAATTTTAGGGGTCTAGGATGATTTTATTTTAGTTGTAATTAGATAACTTGGTTTGATAGAGTTATACATAGTTAAACTAGTTCTAACTATTTTTGGAACTAGTAGAGGTCTAGTAGTGAGTTGGTGCACTGGTGCATCCTCAGTGCTACTCCAACTAACTAAAGATTCCCTCATTAGAAACTCTTGCATGTTAGTGTAGAGAAAGACCCATTTGACACTAGAGTGCAAGGATAGTGTACTATTAGTTATAGAATGATCTGAGTTGTACAGGTCATGCATGTAATCAAAAGAGGACCTAGCTTTGGATTGCACAGTTATCGAGGAAGGATTTCCCAATTAAATATTGTTTGATCCTCACAGGAACTGCGTAAGGAAGTAGGGGCTTGGAAGGCAGCAAAATTCGCTAAGTATTGGCCAAAGAGGGCTTGTGAAGCAGAGTGTTGATAATACTTGTGCAAAAATTGTTCTTTTGAGAACAAGCTTTATATTATCACTTAGATTTATGATTAATGCAATACATAGTTGGGGTTTTGAGCAGTAGCTTCCCCCAAAGAAGCAATTGTGTTCTGTGTCTTTGATTATCTCCCTCTTGTCGATTATTTTTTTCATCGACCTATTGATTTCTGTTGTTTAAAGAGTAGAGGAGATTATTGTCTTGTGTTTTAGTACATTACATGAGCTATGAATCTACACTTACGAATGCCTCAAAAACTTTCATGTGTATAATGAACAACGTACTTATCAAATATTTAGATAAATTTGCACTATTATTTATTGATGATATCCTATTATGTTATAGAACTAAAGAAGAACATAAGGAGCACCTAAGGATGGGGCGAGCCATATTTCCCATGCTATCCGGCCATAAATGAACGGCGGGTGTATATGCCTCCACAGTACGACATCATCATTGCGTGCATTAGTGGGCTTACGTGTCTCTGTCACACTGTTGCATGACAAGAAAGACTTATTAAACATGTTGTAATCCATGACTCCTTTGGCACCTAGATGCAGCGTATCTTGAACGAGTAAATATCAGATTACGTGGGTAGATGTATCTAAAATGAGCATATAATGGCATGCGCATATTTATTCTTACATATTTTTCTTTTAGACTTCTGGCAGATGTTGTCCTTCCAATTTGTTTTTTTAGTCCTTCCATTCCTTTTTTGTTTTCTAACACATGATCATTGTTGCCAAGTTCAGATCATTTATATCCTGCATCATAACAAAAAAAAAAAGGGTTTATCTCACTTATAAAAAATGTACTATGAGTTTTTTGACCAATATTTTTTTTAAGATAGATAAACTATATTGATCATACAATTATTTAATTGAGCATTTAGGAAGCTAATTAGTTGGATAATATCTCTCAAATCAACTACTAACTTAACAAAAAATGCACCATGAGTTATTTTACCAACATCTTTTCAAGATAGACAAACTATATTGATCATACAATTATCCAATTTAACATTCAAACACTAATCTAGCGAGTTAATTAGTTGGATAATATCTCTCAAATCAGCTAGATCTAACAACCTTCTCAATACTAGGAAAATATTGTTTAGTAGAGATGAGATGTTATGGTCCAAAGAGATAAAAACAAGGGTATAGACCTTGTACAAAACTGTGAGAATGGAGCACAACTCCAATACATATAATAATAGATCCAAATACAACCTTACCTCCCAATCATATCTCTCCCATCCATAATGAATATATGATCTCTATATATTCCTATCCACACATCACATATGTGGTCTCTTTAAATTTTGGATGACCCTATTACATTTATGTTTACATTTATAGGGACATGTACATCTAACCCCATATATGCCCCCTCTTGGGTAATATAATATATATTTAACTCAATATATCCCAACTTTGGGGTTGTAATGTGCACTTCAATATTGTTTTAATGATAACTTGGACTTCAGTTTCTCATGTTTTAATATAAATTCGCCTCACATTTTACCCTTATTCAAAGACTCAATTTTTCCAGTTACACACGAAGCTAGCATATGAGTACACCTGTCACCCTCATTACCTACCCAGTGGTTCATTCCATAGCTTGATTACATGTGTTACGACATTATTGAATGTAGTATTGAATCAACTTGGCCCATTTCTCAATGTCCACAATGACCACCTCCTCTTTTTTCTAATGATAAAAAATATTTTATATGTAACACTCCAAATCACCATTTGTATCTCATATATGCATATGTTGGGCCCCCGGCTCTCTATGTCATGACTACACAATTCCTTCCAACTAGTGTTCCATTGCTCCTAGGCTATTGATATTCTTATCCATATGATTTACAACTAGCACACGGATTATTTTTATATAACATAATACCATTTCCAGTTATAACCATAATTCCCACTAAGGAAAAGAAAAAAACTCAAAAGGTTAATGTAGTAACAACTTCATCACAAACAACATATATACTAACAAAAATGGGATTTTTAGACGCAATTTCACAAGCAATGCATGTACATCGGTGAAAGTAAATGCTAGAGTACACAAGAACTGCAACACTAATTATGAGCGTCATACCTCCAAGCATATTAGATAACAAGATCTCTTAGAATACTAAATAATCTATTCTTAATATTTTTCTCTAATTTTCAATGTTAAGGTTTTGAACTAGAAACTCATGACATGTTAAATGAGGCTTCAATCATTTGTTTAGGTCATCTCCCCCATTGATACAATGACATTGAGCCCCTAGGCTAAGAATGTAACCATGTAGGTTCTCACACCTCTAGATTCCATGTACATAGTCAATGTTGAGCTCATTGTACGAACTAATAATATCGTGGCT
Organism: Pinus taeda; assembly: GCA_000404065.3. NCBI lineage: Eukaryota > Viridiplantae > Streptophyta > Pinopsida > Pinales > Pinaceae > Pinus > Pinus taeda. The sequence continues at coordinate 106,374 of APFE031085356.1, read as the reverse complement.
CAAATCCCTTGGCTACTGCATTGGGATCCAAATTTTGTGGTTCTTGAATGCTCAACTCTTTCCAAATGGTAATTCATTACTTCATTATAGTAACCCCATCAATAGAAACAAGTATAGTAGCAATAAAGATATTCTATAGGGTTTGTTTCACAATAAGTGTGTATACATCAATAATATCTAATACTAGACTGTGCAAGCGCCACAGCAATATTCCTGAGCATCGTACCTCCAACTATATATGATCAATTAGAATACAAAATACCCCATTCTTAGTATTATTTTTTTATTCTAAATGTCATGGTCCAACTATATTTGGTAATGGGGATCCATTAGAATACAAAATACCCCATTCTTAATACTATTTTCTTATTTTCAAAGTCATAGTTTGGAAATGGAAGTTCATGGCATATGGCCCTTCTATCATTAAAACTAGATGATGCTCATTTACATTTAACAATAAAGCTACTCGAATCCTTTCACCTTCAATTATGGATCCCTTGATTTAGAATGCAATGGTTTTTTCACTTTCCTTTTAGCTCATCCCATACAAATGACATGAATTCCCCATACTAAGAATTTAACCATACAAGTTCCAATTCCTCTAGATCGTGCATACAATATTTCCTGTGCAACTCATTACAACAACCAATAAAATTGAGGTTTAGATTCGTTGGTGGGATGTTGTACATAAATATAAAGTGGAAACTAACTAGGGGAAGTTAAATACATAAAATAAAATGGTGAGTAAAATCACGTATCACCCTCCTATTGACTACCAATAAAGTTGTAAAAAAACATAAAATTTGAAGTAAAAAACAAGGAGTATAGGGAATAATTCTTCAAACTATCACTTAAATCATGAGTTAATGAGAAAAAGTATCAAATGTTACCAGGGTATACGAATGTATTGATCTTCTAGATTAAATATGTGATGAGTACACATTATTTTTAAACTATGGATAAAGCATACGATATTTATTTAAAGGTAGTGAAAATTTTAAATAAGAAGTGATAACAATATTACCACACATATATAATATTATTTATAACAACACAAACATTATAATAACTCTTTTTTAGCATTCATATTCCCAACATATAATAACAATTTCATCTCATCACTATATATCATTTATGCTCTATTTTTTTATCTAGAGTTTTCCTTCTTTGTCATACTTCATCATGAGGATGTCTCTTTTTTTTTTTTTATCTTACTTCTGCAAATGGGTTTTTCCTCGTTAAAAATATATATAAAAAAAACTTATTTAATTTACTTTTAATCTCAACATCTTAACCCATTTCTCAACTTCCGCAATGACCTTTTCCTATTTCTTCTAATGATAAAATTTATTTTATATGTAACACTCCAAATCACCATTTCCATTTCATATATGCTTGTGTTGGCCCACCATTTTCTACGTCATGACTACACAATTCCTTCCAATTAGTGTTCCATTGCTCCTACCCTATTGATATTCTTCTCCATATGATTTACAACTAGCACAAGGATTATTTTTACATAGCATAATACCATTTCCAGTGATAACCATAATTACCATTCAGGAAAAGAAAAAAACTTAAAAGGTTAATTTTGTAACTTCATCACCAACAACATATATTCTAACAAAAAGGGGATTTTTAGACTCAATTTCAAAAGCAATGCATGTACATCATTGAAAATAAATGCTAAACTACATGAAAATTGCAACACTAATTATCAGAATCATACCTCCAATCATATTAGGTAACAGGATCACTTAGAATACTAAATAATACATTCTTACTATTATTCTCTAATTTTAGATGATGTAGTTTTGAACTAGAAACTCATGACATGTTAAATGAGGCTTCAATCATTTGTTTAGGTCATCTTCACCAATGATATAAATGAATTTGAGCTCCAAGGTTGAGAATGTAGCCCTATAGGTCCCCACACCTCTAGATTCTATGCACATAGTCAATGTTGAGCTCATTGTAGCAACTAATAGTAATGAGGCTCAAATCCCTTGGCTATTGCATTGGGATCCACATTTTGTGGTTCTTGAATGCTCACTCTTTCTAAATGGTAATTCATTACTTCATTATAGTAACCCCATCAATAGAAACAAGTGTCAATTTGGCATAATGTAAGTGATTTCTATTTATCTTCTAGCTTTGAAAGGCATTTTGTTTACTAATTTTTATCTTCAATAATATTTTATATGTTAGGATTCTTATAGACTATGCCTTACAAAGTTTCCATTGCAGCATCTAGTGCAACTGTTAGTTTAAGACCTTATATCAACTTTATATATATCAACATATAGAAAATAAAGGTTAAAATGTGTTAATAAAATATAGAATAAAATATTCAATGCGAGTTATGAATACAATATTTTAATATGAATTAATATTGACATATAATTAAAAATATATTTGATAAAATGGATCAATGCACATGTTGTGTAATCTATATAACATTCAACAATATAATTTAAAGAATAAAAAATTACACATTACATTTTACGTTCTAAAATAAGTTTACACCTCAATTTGGCTCATGTTAGATCAGTGTTACAAGGGATAGTGTTGGGTGATACACTTCACAGACTTTAAGGTATATTTGTAAAAAGAAACATTAAAATCACTAAATATAATTTATTTTGATTTTTAAAAATTATTAAAAAAAATTTATATATAAGTTAAATATATATACATTTAAAAAAATATGCAACAAAATTTTTAACCATGCATATTCATTTCACTTTATGATTCTTAAGTTATAAATATGTTTTGTTACAATATCATGGTATACCATGACTTATCATGAGTGCAAACTGGCAAAATCCATAACTCATTTCACATGACACTTACTCTTATTGCATTTTTTTAAAATTAAACAATTTAATTAAAAGTATAGAAAAGGCATAATTACTTTTGAAAAAAATTGCATTTTAATTTGTGATCTTTATTAAGAATATTATAAAATATTTCATGAAAGTTAATCCATGTTACCTAAATAAAAATTATTAATAATTAAATTAAAAGTCTAGACACCCTATTCCAAAATAAACAACTCATTAATATAAAAAATTATATGAATGGACATTTATTGAATTATCGCCGGTTAAAAGATTTCATAGGAATTGAATATTAAAATTTGATGGGCTAAACGTTGTATTGAATATTGTCAAAAAATGATGGGTTAAACGTTATTGAATATTGTCCCCAAAAAAATGATCTATTGAATGTAGTAAAATTTTAACATGTGTATTTCTAAAATAAGTTCTATAGTTTGATTGTAATGTTAAAACTAAAAGTTTTGGTGGTAATTCAATTGGGGCATTGTAAATATAGTGTTATTTGTGAGAAAGTTTGAAGTTTAAATCTTTTAATTCAATTGTGTTTATGAAAAAATATACATAAATACATAGAAATTATCAAGATTGCAATTAAGCAACACCAATGTAAGAAAAAAAAATCTATCAACATCGATTATCAAACCTTATGTAAGGTTGGGAAAAGCGATGTAACTTATTCAAAATTTGACGATGAAAGACTTTCATCTCACGAGGAATAGGAATAAGAATAAGATATCCGTTTTCGAAAATTTTAAGAAGTGTAATTAAATTATGCATGCATAATGTTTGTGAGAGTTCATAATTATTTATGAAATTGACAATGGAAATTTTTAATTAATTCAAAATTTAGCAGTGAGGTATTATGATGAGAATTGTCAATTTCCACACTTCTGAAATTTTAGGTAGTATAATTAAATTATGCCATGACGAATGTTCATGGAAAATTGTTATTCTATACATTTCTAATCTCATTTACGATCCAAAACCCGTATTTCTACAAAATAAAAAACTGGCGCAACCTATCACCAACCTGGCAATCACAACCACGTTCCAACATACTAATAAAATATGAAAGGTAAAATCCTGACAACAAAAAGGGAATTTCTATATAGAAGTACCGCCAGCTGGAGCGGATTATGTCAATAGACTGCACGGGCAGCAGCATTCTATGGAGACGATGTAGCAGCATTAATTGAACAAGCCCTCTTTCCTCTAAACTGTTTAACAACGTCCTCAACTACACGCTTGACTTGGGCAGCTTCGTACCTGCACAAGAATTTGATATCATAAAACAAACATCAAAGGAAATGGAGATTCTGTATCCTGTTGTGGTGACGGTGAGAGAATTACTCACCCGTTGGTGTCTTGTAGTGACCAACCAGAGACATTCTGAACGGCGCAGCTTTCCATTCATCGATCTCTTCTCCACTGTGCCTTCCTTTGCTCTGGTGGTATTGGAATGGCGTTGCAAATGGGCTGCCACATTGCTCAGGATGGCGAACATGCGAAGGAAGCACTTTATAAAAGAGAGGGATGGTCCTCCCGTGCACTTCGCTGGCAATAAGTGCCACCTCCTTAAGGTACCACACAGAGGTTGCATAATCAGGTGATAAAATGGGGATATTTATTCGACAGCGCTGAATTGCACACTCTAATGTTTCACCGATATTCGACCGCGCTGAAATGCACACTCTAATGTTTCACCATCGGCTTTTAAAAGCCATTGAAATTGATGTGAGTTGATCTTTAATTGAACAATAAGAATTTTTTCTCTCACTAAATGCTAGCTCCTATAAACTGCGTTTTATTATTGTATTTATTTAAAATATCACTTTGTATATTAAAATTATCAATAAAAGCAAAATAAAAATACAATAAATATCACATATTGAAATATTGATCATTATATTTAAAAACATTTAAATTTAACAATATGTATTAATTAATTCCACATTTATTACATCCCTATCAAATACAATGTGCTATTCCGTGCGCGGCACTGTAGCAGCTCTCTAGCAAGCTTTGTAAAAGCCCTTGCAAAACTGGTATCAGAGCCAGTAACGTCTGGTTCGATGGGTCAGTACTCATTTCTACATCACTCTATAAAATGGATCCAATTAGAAAATTTGTTTCATACCGTGATATTGAAGAACAAGAGTCCCCTGTTCAAGAAAATCCTCGTCAGGATATGTTCACTGTTGCATCAAGGTTTTAAATTCTACTGAACTTGAATATGAAGAAAGCCAACCCTTTGCTAGATGGCAGCTACCTTCAATTAATGCTTCAGAAGTATATGCAGATTTGTTTGCCTTCCATTTAATTGCCGCTACTAGGATAAGTATAAAGGAATCTATCAGTCAGATTCAGGAAAACTCTAACTATGTACAATCTATTCCTTTACTTAACCCCAAACAATTACAAGCTGAAGCTAAGTGTCTAAAAACTCAGTACCTTCATTTGGATTGTATCAGAATTGGAATACATGCATTAACTCATCAGGGTTTGAATACTTTTGTGTTAGCCACTGTCCGAGATCTTACACACAACAAATATACAGATTCATTAACAGGAGGGATAGTTGCACCTCTTTCAAATGCTCCAGTATATTTCGATTGCTACCCAAATTTTTCAGTTTATGTCTTTGATGAAACTATTGAGAGCGTTCTCCAGCTAAATCTAGACATCTGGATTTGATATGAATAAGAAAAGACATAATATAGCAATCCAAACCAGAGGTTGCTTGAAGCACACAAATACCTTGTATCCTGTTGCTATCCATGCCCCCAGCAAAGATTCTAAAGTGTTGTGGTGTTAACAGACTCTAGAAATAAAAAAATAGAACACCAAACAATCAGGTTGGGAGATTTGACATTCCCTGAACACTGGGTGGTTTCAAACCCCAAGCCTCCGTCAATTAAGAAAATTACTTCTGCAGATATCAAAGAAGAGTCGTCATCTGCTGTCTTATCTTTCCCCCGTAGATCTACTATAGACAGAAAGAGGATAGATCAAATGTGCAGGAGTTCACCATTATACAAAAATCCTGAACTTGTTGACACTGCTTGAACAAGTTCTCTTGTAAATACTTGCAAACATATTTCATTGTTTGAATTAGCCCAGATGGTAAATTTTTCTTCCCTAGAAGTTAAATGTCCAAAGTGTTAGTATCCAGTTATTTTAAGCCAGCTTGCAGATTTGGTAATCCATGAGAACCATCATCCTAGGACTGGTGAAGCCCCACCTACAACTTCTGTCAATCCATGTCCAAATCCTAAGTGCTCTGAAATTCCATTTCCTCATGAGTCAGAGCATGTTTTAATGATGCATGAGATTCCTATTTTGGAAAATGAAGATCCGAGGTTAACCCAAATGTTTTCAGTAATGAGACCAACCAAACTAAGATATGGTCTTGGTTATCTTGAGCAAGCTAATGCCCTTATACCAAATTGTCGATTTGGTTATGTTCCAAATGACTGCAAAAAGCCAGCATTCATGGAGATGCACAAATTCTTCACTTTAATGGATGGATGTCTAAAAAATAGAGTCCCTGCCAAATGGATGAAAGCCACGTTGAGTTGGGCTCTTTTTACAAATCCTAAAGTAGAAGAATTTGGTTTGAGTCATTCTACGTTTGAGAAAATAAAATTGTCTCAAGAATGGAAAAGCCACATGGAATGTACCAACACATGCATCTCATTCTATGTTTGCTTAGAAAAGGGAAAGCAACAAATGACTAATGCATCCACTTCATCTCAACATTCTTGGATAGCACTAGATGGCCTTAAAGTTGAAACACCTACAACTTGTCCTCCATACAAAGGCATAATGCTTGGAGAAGGACAAAATTCAACCAAAGCAATACCATTAGTATTAAAGGATGACAGTGCATTTTGTACTGATGGAAAAATACATAAGACTTCTGAACAGCTGAATTGGACAAACACAACGATGAAAGGTCTTGAAATGAACATGGCCAAACCCAAAGAGGTCAAAGAACAGTTTGATACTGTCCAAGTTTCTTTGAATTCTGTAAATAATTCCTTCAATAATGTTCAAAAGTCTACTTTAGTAATTAGAGGATATGTTAGAGAATCTCTAATAAAGCTAGAGAATGTTGAAGACAAAATGGTGGAACATATTGGTTCTACATCTAGATAAATAAATGAATTGGTACAGAAGATGAATCAATTATCTATATCCAAAACAGAAAAACCAGTTCCTTCTTCTTTTTTGTATAAAGAAAGTGTCTGTATTCAGGATCATGTCAAGCCAGTCACCAAGTTTCCTTTTTTATTCCCCAAATAAATTGCATCCCAAGAACCATAAAAAGTTGACACTCCAAGTGAACATGTTTCTATAGCAAGTCTATTTAAGGACGAGGAAAAAGAACCAGAATTTATGCCTATATATGAGCCCTTGGAAAGTTAGTACAACAGATATTCAGCACATGATATTAGAGGAAAAGGAAAACTGCCTGAAACCCACACTTTCTTCCCTGATTCTCATAGGGAATGGACTATAGATAACCTCAGTGTCGGCCAGATAAGGCAAATGGTAGACATGATGTTTACCGAATATAAACTTATGTGTCTAACTAAGGTAGAAGCCTGCAAAACAATTATCCTGTGTTTCACAGGCACACTATCAAAATGGTGGGAAACAGAATCCTCTCCTACTTTAATTAAACCGATGGAAGAAAAACTTCTCAAGGATGAGCAAGGAAATGTAATTCATAATTCAGATGGGATAGTATAGAACAACATGATTGGAGCCTTGACCTCCATGATTGTTGAGCACTGGTGTGGTTTTGAGGCTGAAATAGCCGATAAGCATGAGATTATTTTAATGAATCTCAAGTGTAATAAAATATCCCAATATGAAGACTTCCATCGAGATTGGATGCAGAGAATCTATGAAGTCAAAGATTCAAAGAATTTGTTATGGAAGCAAGTTTATCTTGCAACACTTCCTTCCAAATTTGTTGACTATCTCAGAATGCAAGAATTTTTTTCAAATGCCTTTTGAGTCTTACACATGGGGACAAATATATTCAATTACTACCAAAGCTCTGGTTGGTCTTTGCACAAGCTCGAAAGTTAATAAGTCTCTAGAGAAGTTGTCCAGATTCCCTGACAACAAATCATTATGCAGCAAGTATGGGTTATCTCTTGATGATCCATTAGTAAAAAGGAGAAAAATCAAGAAACGGGTCAAGAAAGAAAAGAATTTATCAACCAGAAAAGGCTTTAAGTCGAAAGGTCGAACTTTTCGACAGCATAAAAGGAAGGGATATTACAAATATGTCCCTAACACACATTATTATAAACTATCTGACATTCACCTGCATAGTGCCAAGCAAGAAAAATGGAATAAATTGACATGTTTGTTGTGTGGCAAAAATGGACATACTACAAATAATTTTCCATTAGGTGAAGAATCAAAAAGAAATCGAGGCAAGAAATCTCAACCTCCATTAAAAAATCCAAAAACAGAGGCTCAGTATCTTTGCATGAGATGTGGGTCTAGAAATCATAAAACTGATCATTGCCCCAATGTGGTTATCAAAGAACAAACCCAGATTCAACAGCAACAGTTGCTTGACTCACCTGTTGAAAGTTCTAGTTCTGTATATACTAAAGAAGAAGAAGTTGAAGAATTAAATTTTTATGCAAATGCTTGTGATTGTTCAGACTTTGAAAATTGTGAATGTATTTTCTCTTCTCAATCTAAAATTTCTAATGAATCTTCTGATGAGGATAAATAGCCACAGAAATAAAAAGAAATGATTCTTATGGTACAGACAGAAGAAGATGAGATAAAAATATTGTCCCAAATAAGAGCTATGGAGGAAGGAGAAATGAAGAATCGCCTTATGGAAGCCTTCATGAATCAAATGAAATCTTCCAGCAAAAGTTCTTCAAAAAAGCCACTCTGCATTGACGCCTCTTATGAAAAGAATGCAAAATCATTCCAGAGACATCAACAAAAGGATAAAGTTCACGCGCTTACCTTGGGAGAGGTAAGTCATGTAATTCACAATCTCAAATCTGAAATTTCTATTCTTAAGTCTCAGATTGTGAGATTAGAAAAAGGCAAATCCATTGATGAAGCAGATCATATAGAAGAATATGATACAGAAGAATTTTACAAGCCAAATGTACAGATTTATGAAGGAAGAAAAGATACTGCTTCAGGTTTTTAGGAAATGCGGATACTCACCATCGAATACCAGCAACATCATGTACAAGTGAATATTTGCATACATGGACATATGTTCAAATTGATTGCTCTTATTGATTTTGGAGCAGACATAAATATTTTAAATACAAAAGTGATCCCTGCTAAATATTGGATGATAGCATAAAGAAAAGTTATTAGCTTGGGAAGTAAAACGATGAAGTATGAAATTCCCAAGGCATCTATTTGCTTTGATAATCACTACATAAAATTAAAATTTGTAGTTGCTGACATCCCTGTTGATTGTATTTTAGGCAACATATTTTTGGCTGTTATTGAACCACATGGTTCATTTAGAACAAAAAATAATAAGGGTGGATATTTTATTACTCTTCCTACCTCCTCAAATGGTCCAAGAAAAATTAAATTACCATATGTCTCAGCTCCACGAGTCTCGACAATGGTTCAGACTATTGAAGAGCTAAAGAAAGCTGAATCAAAGCTAACAGATCTAAAAGATCCAAAATCTACTATTCATGTCTCACAACAACTAAGTTTACCAACAATACAGAAGAAGATTTTAGAATTAAAGGCACAAATAGAGAATGAGTGTTGTGCAGAAGATCCAAATGCTTTTTGGCACATAAAGCAATATTGTGTTGAATTTCCCTGTAAAACAGAATATACAAGTGAGCCATCTAAGAGTAAGGCAATTCCGATGAACAAGGAATATCGTGCGCTCTGCAAAAAAGAAATCAAGAATTTGTTGAGTAAGAAATTGATCAAAGAATCAAAGAGCCCGTGGAATTTTTATGGGTTCTATGTAAATAAAAGAGCAGAACAAATCAGAGGCATCCCAAGGCTAGTCATCAATTATAAGCCTTTGAACTCAGTACTAGCAGATAGTACATATCTGATTCCCCACAAAGGAGATTTGATAAGTAGAATAGTAGGTGCAAAAATATTCTCCAAGTTTGATCTAAAATCGGGATTTTGGCAAGTTGCTATATTAGAGAAGGATAAATTCAAAATAGCTTTCAGTGTCCCAGCCGGACATTATGAATGGAATGTGATGCCTTTCGGCCTAAAGCATGCACCATCCAAGTTCTAGAAGGTGATGGACTCTATATTTAAATCCTTCTTTGATTGACTGATTGTGTATATAGATGATATACTTATTTTCTCGAAAAAATTGCAAGATCATTTTAAACATATACAGACCGTTGTAAATATAATAAAAAGGAATGGTCTTGTATTAAGCGAAAAGAAAATCGAAGTCTTTCAGACTTCCATTAAATTTCTTGGCCATGCTATATTCAATGGCCAAATCTTCTTGCAAAAACATGCTCTGGAATTCTCGAACAAATTTCCAGACATCATTACAGATAAGATGTAGCTACAAAGATTTCTTGGTTGTTTAAATTACGTTAGTAATTTCTATCAATACTACGCCAAGGACAGAAGCTTATTAAATCAAAGGCTGTGCAAAAATCCTACACCATGGACTCCACTCAATACCAGAGCAGTTCAAAAAATTAAATCCAAAGTCAGAGACCTTCCCATACTGTATATATCTGATGATGCAGCTTATAAAATTGTAGAATCTAATGCCAGCAACGTTGGATGGGGGGTCATATTAAAACAGAAAAAAGACAATGAAGAACAGGTTATCCAGTTCTCTTCAGGAACATGGAACCCCACTAAGAAAAAATATTCTACTATAGAAAAAGAGGTGAAAGGAGCATGGAATAGCATCGACAAATTCGAGATCCATCTGGTCAGTAAACCATTTATTCTCAGGATAGATGCATCTTCCCTTAAGAAGGTGCTTAGTAAAGATATCAAGAAGCCTGGAGAAGCCAAATTTTCCAGATGGCAAGCCCCTTTTGCAAATTTTGATTTTGAAGTGGAACATATTGAAGGAGAAGACAACTGTCTACCTAATTTTCTCAGCCGAGAATACATACAAACCCAGTCACAAGAACAAGAACATGTATTTGTTATTGTTACTGAATGGGACCCAGATAATCAACAAGAAGTTCACAGAACTATTAGAGAAGACCAAAGTTGGGAAGAATACAATGAAAACTAGAAGCCAACCAGGCAACTAAGACAAACAAAAGTCTTAGATGTAGATCTACAGCCACATACAGATCTTTTACACCTAGTTCCTGAAAGAAAAGTATTTCCCAAAGGAATCGTTGGATCCATGATATGGTGTATACTAGCAGTATGGTTGCAGCTCATCAAGCAAAAGAAGCATTACAAAATAATTTTCATGACATCGCAATGATTTGGTCTGAAGGAGGAAGACAAAGAAATATCTATCACAGATATTTTGTCATCAACAGAACCAGAAACACAAATTGGACAATCACTAGAAATTCTCCTATCTTATGGCCACAAAATAATCCTAATCTTATTTTTCCTAACACTGTTTTTAATTATGCAGGTTACAAAAAACTATGGTCGGATCTCCTACATGTTGATGGAAAGGAAGAAATCCATTATACAAAGTTAAAATTTGGATCAATTAGGTCCATGCAAAGAAATTAGTTTTTAGGATGGTTAGGTGAGGGATTATGGAGTAAATTGCACTGTTATAGATCCAATATTTTATGAAAGTTATTTTCAGATGACATGTGACAAATGCTACCACATAAATGCCGTTGACTATTTTCACATTCCTTGTGCCATAGTAAATGATCTGTTGAATTATCTGGATCACCATATACTACAACAATTATGGCTAGGCATGATGAATGGCTAGTCATGACTAAAATAAAGCATCAATATGTGCTGAATAAACCTATTATAGTTTGGTGGATCTATGCAAAAGCATGGGACGACCTCATTTATCCTAGAAACAGGTTCTCGGGAATTACAACTCTCGGTGCTAGTCTTTCTTCATAAAAAGGTTTCCGCAGGTTTATCCAGAAAACTCCACTATGTAATTATGTTGTCCAGTCATGAGGACATTTCATGACTAGTTTCCTTATGGGCCTTAACTAGTTAAAAGGTATCCACTTTGTACATAATATACTTTCTGTAGGATTGATTGTAATCTTGTAATAGGAAAAAGATTCGTTAGTCACAAGACTCGGAGAACTTCTATGAATTTTGGTGGATATTGAACCACATCACCATGATTGATAGAATCTTTCGTACTCAACTTGTTGGTCTGATGGTCAGATGTTTGTCCCCTCTTCTTCCTATAAAACGAAGAGAGTTAGGCTCATTTGGGGCATCGAGAGTTAGAGTTATTGTGTCTTTGGAAGTTTGGAGTCGAGAGCTTCTCCTACTCTGCAACTGCAGACATTTAGTGTGATCTGCTTGCATCACGAGAAGAACTCAAGTATTTAGGTGATCTGAGAACCCTGTGCATCAGTGTGAGAGCAGTGGTGAGAACCTAAAGTGGCCAGATCGTTAGTGTGTCTGTCTATATGTGTGTTTTGAGTATATGTTCAAAGACAGAATCTGTGTAATCACCAGGTAACCTCTAGTAAGCTATCTTAGTATTGAGTAGCAATATTCTAGTAAATGTGAACACAGTCCATCTCTGGTATGAACAGACTATAAATCAAGTGTAATCGATATATGGAAAATTCAATAAAAGAGCATTATTTCATTTTCTGCTTCCGAGTACTGTGTGCTTTAATTTGTGCTGTTGTGTAGTACTTGTCTCATAATCTTCAGTCGAAGTTCATTAGGGGTTCCCCAAAGGTTTGAAGGGATGCTAGACCATTGGAAGGTGAGGAAGCCATATGTAAGGTCGTAAAGTGTGAAAGATCCGAGTAGGTTCGCACTAAGTTCACTAGAGGTCGATCTGTGAGGACAAACGAAGAGACACACCAAGGCCAAGCCAGCAGAGAGTGACAGTAGCATAGCGAGCGGAGTGCGCGACATTGTAGTAGCACTGTAGCAAGCTTTGTATTTGAGATCATTTTTTACTCAAATTTTAATTGATGATATCTTACATGTCATGTCATTTTTTACACAATTAAAAGCTGGTTACAAGTTTCCACTATAAGCACACATGATGCATACATGTTTCCATTAGAGACATACATGCACAAATGCCTCTGTCAAGCAGAAATCTTGCAATGCAGACATACATGCACCTCTGTTAAAAATAAGCTAGGCCGTAGGAGTCAAACTTGACAAATAGTTCATTGAAAGATTATAATTTGTTTAAGTATTCTATTGGAAAAATTGGAATAAACGATTTTTTAATATATATATTAAAAAATGTTAACCTTTTTGCATATTAATATTTTAAATTGGAATCTTCCTTTATTTGTAAACTAATATTTTAAATGTGGAATTTTTTTTATTGTAAATTTTGGAAAATTTAAATGTGAATTTTCTTTTCATTTGTAAATTTGAAAAATATAGCAAAATTCTTACTCTATTTCTTAATTTTATCTCTCTCTCTCTTCTCTCTCTCTCTCTCTCTCTCTCTCTCTCTCTATATATATATATTATATAATATATATTATATATATATATTATATATATATATATTATAATTATAATTATATATATAATTTAGGGTCTGTCTAGTATTAAAATAGATCAAATTTATTGAGATATAAACTTTTTTTAATATAAAGGAGATTTAATCTTTCTCTATATTGATAATTATAATTATTAATTCTTTTTTTGAACTAGTCAAAATTTTTATAAGGTATTACATTACATTATAACATCTTTACTATACTAGATAGGAGAGCACTTTTTGGTAAAATGATTTTCTTTAATATAGAAACCAATATATGTCCATCTGAACTGAGGATCTACCAAGCACATAGTTTCCTGCAAATAGCTCAACGAGAACTTTGCATTTGATAAAAATTCTGGGTGGTAATATCTTTGTTTTCTCATATAGTATATAACCCTATTTCCTTACTCTCTTCTTCCTTAATTCCATCAAGAACCATTAGTTCTTCCTTGACATGCAACAACATTTTCTGGTTGTGTATGGAAATAATGGATCTAGTGGAATAGGTCTATAACACTTATTGTTTATATATTTTATGTAAAAAACTAATACACGAAACTAAAAATAAAAAAATTATTACCATTACACTTTATGAAATTTACCGAGGCCTGCCATGATAGAAAGCTTTGGGTCATTTGTCAGTTAATGTTAAAACACCAAAAGGTACAATCAGCAATTACTCCCTCCTTACTGGCACACATTCAGTATAATGAATCTCCATAAATGCGAAGAGAAACTCGAGGCCCCACTAACACTACAATCATGCATTTACTAATGAAGGCACTGGGCTAAAAAATATAGACCCTTGCACCTGGCCTAACCTACATCATTGGATCAGGAGAAATCTACGGCTTCCAAGCTTTGGGTTTTGTCATCGTGGAATAATGCAAATGCTATGCGAAGTTTTGGTCATTTGGACACAAAGCGAGGTTTTGCAGCTCAACTCTATGACTATAGGGTGACCTAGATGGCAGACGTCGGTATGTAACAGCTTCCCCGCAAGGACCATCTCCACAAGCCTCCAAGTATAGCATGGAGGGCAATAAATGCACCTAAAGCCCCTGGCATTTTGATCCTTTCTTTTTTTAACATACATTCCCATTGCAACCTACTCGAATCATATAATAGGTAAAACCATCGATAGTTGGTCTCTTCACCCCGGAAGGATGCACTTGAAATCCTATTGTAATCAAGAGGTAACAAATATTGTAATAGGAATGGTTTCATGTAAGATTTACCCCTACAGAACCCCTAATGATCGTTATCGTGCTCTTTTAGGTGTGCCTCGCCTCCCTTTTCTTAGTATTCCTCATCTCAAGTAAGCATGCTCTCCACACAAGCTCTTCTATGCTAAATAGTTACTTCTGCTTGGTTTCAGGGTTTAATCTTTGGCATTTTATTGACTGTAGGTACGTTCTAGCTGGAATATATAAATTTGGAAGGAGGGTTCCGGAGCGAGACGAATCTCTCACAGCAATTTCTAACTTCAATTTCAGGTTAGTTATTCCTTCGGCTTGTCTTGGTGATTGGTTACTCAGGCAACAAACCTCAACCTCAATTAGTTGAGGGATTGTTTTATTTCCTTAAGTTAAAGTCTTTGGGTTTTCGTTAGCTGGGATGTTATGGCTCTCACCAAAATTAAAATTGTAATTGTTGTAAATGACGGGCAATGGTTGAACCCTTTCATAAGTATGATACTAGTTTTACAGTATCGTTGTTATCAGTTCAATTGATGGTTTACATATAGATAGCTACTATTAATCCAGTTCTATGTTCACCTCTGTGTCTTTTTATGAGGATTCGTGGTCAGGGTTTTCTCTATTTTTGGGTTGGTCGCCTGTAATCATGTGTTGGGATTTTTGCTATTCACTGTCGGACATGTATAGTTTAGATTTTCCTATTTTTGTTTCTATGCAATGTTCAAGATTTCCATCCTTTTGATTTGATGAAGCTTCTCTTGGGTGATTGGCTCACGAGGTTTCCTTCAAAACTTGACTGAGAGCCATGCGAATCCTCGAGGATTAATTTATTTATCGCACAACTTTGGTTAGAGCTCCAGTGAGCTTAAAATAGATAATGTTAGTCTAGCATCTTTTTGAGTGAGATTTAATTGTCATTGGCATTTTTTATGTTTCGTGATGAGGTTAATTAGAATAGTACTTGTTAATTTCTATAGAACGATCATGATTCCAGAATGTGTGTTATGGTTCTAATTACAAAGTACACTTTTAAACTTCAACATGGCAATATTTATTTAGAAAGGTTAAATGGATATTTTCTCTTTCCATCGTAAATTGTTCTTTCATTTATTGCTTTAAATAGCTGACACATTTTTATTCTAAAGTGGGTGAAGGTTAACTATTATCATTACTTATTTTATACATTAATGTCTGTAAATGTACGGATGTGCTAGAAATGTAATGAAAGACAGAATATGCCTATTAATATCAAATGACAGAGTCTTACTAGTAATTAATTAGCATGTTAAATGTTCGTTACGTAATAATAAAACCAAGAGTCTTTTCCTACTAGTGATTACCAAGCATATAAATTCTACTTACATGTTTTCCTGCTTTGATTAGAAATGTGCACGTATTTGCTCTATATGGAAGGTCTCACCACCCAGCCATGGATCTGGCAATTACATCTAGAATCCCCCTCCGAGCTCTTCCAACTCCTAACAGTGAATAAAATGATGGCAGTCTAGTACCTTGGGCATTAGGACTATGGTCCAACCTCAAGTCGCATACAATTCGACTGTTATCTACAATCGTTTTCCACTGGCTAATTCATCCACCTCAAGTTAACTATCAACAACATAGTCCTTGCTCCCATCCCTCTGTATCTTCTTTTTCCAACCCGTCTTGGGTTCTGTCACTTCCCTTTTTGAGGGAAGAGATGGGAAACTACTTGTACTGTTTCAGGAGTTATTTAATTGATTCTTCCGGTTCTTTTTCAAAGTGATCAAATTCTTTTAATTAATAATTAACAAAATATGTTCTAGCTTCTCAGAATTAATTCTTAAAAATACAAGTTAAACAGAATTAAAATTGAAAGTAATAAGTAAAACTTGGTAATAAGTAAATGTTGGTGCAGCATTAGGTTTTATATCTCCCCCCCCTTGAGAGGAACATTGTCCTTGGTTTTCTTTTCAAAAATATAGCGTTGTATAGGCATTTTGCATAGTTTCCTCCTCTTCCCAAATAGCCTCATCCGGGCCAAAGTGCTTCCACTGCACTTTAACCTGGGTGATGCCTCATTTCCGCAAGATGGTTTGTCTCTGATCGAGGATATGAAGAGGCTCTACCAGGAATTCTCCCTCAAGTTAGACCTGAACAAATATAATATGCTATTAGAAATTTTCAAAACAACAATTCATAAGTTATCGATTTTTATTCTTTTATTACCTTTATATTCTCCCAGTTAATAATATGTCGAGGGTCGTACACATTTTTTTAACAAAGAAACATGAAAAACATTGTGGACTCAGATATCGCTTGGGAATGCTAGATTGTATGCTATCGGTCTAATCCGTTCCAAGATTTGAAATGGTCCATAGTACAGGGCTGCTATTTCAACACAACCCTTCCACTGTAAGGTACTTTTCTGGGGTTTGACTTTGAGGTATATGTGATCCCCCAACTGAAATTCCTTATGAGATATTTTCGTATATGCATAAATATTTTGCCTATACTGGTTGGCTTTTAAATTCTTATGGACCTTTTTAACTATATCTTCCATTTCGGCTAACATATCAGGACCCAGTGTTAATCTATTATCGGGGCTATTCCAATCTATGGGTACCTTGCACTTTCTCCCATATAATACTTCAAAAGGGCTCATGCCCAGTGAGTCATGATATCTGTTGTTGTAGGCGAACTCCACGAGGTGGAGATAGTCCTCCCACTTATGCGGTTGTTGCATAACAACATTTTCAACATGTCCTCCAGAACTTGATTTACCCTCTTTTTTGGCCATCTTTCTATGAATGGTAAGTCCTACTGAATTGAATCTCGGTACCCAACCCAGAGAAGAGGGTTTTCCAAAATGTGGATGTGAATTTTACATCCCTGTCAGAGATTAACACCCAGTGTATCCCATGCAGCCGAAAGATTTCCTTCATGAATATGTCTGTGATCTCCACCGTCTTGTAGGTGGACTTTATGGGCATGAAATGAGCGATTTTTTCTAGCTTTTCCGCCACTACCGTGATTGAGTCATGCTGCTTCTTAGTACGAGGTAACCCGGTGATAAAGTCTAGAGTGATCGTCTCCCATTTCCACTTAGGAATGGGTAATGGTTGCAATAGACCAGTGGGATGTTGATGTTCTGCCTTCACCAATTGGCACTCCAAGCATTTGGATAGATATTCAGCAACATCCTTCCTTAAACCCGGACAGAAATAACTTTTTCTGATGGTAAAAAATAGTTGTTGGTATCCTAGGTGAGCGACGTAAGGATTCTTATGGAACTCATCCAATAATAATTGCTTGACAAAAATATGATTAGGAATATATATTATGTTTCTGAATGTTAACATTTTGTCGAGATTAATACCGTAATCAGACTATTCCCCTTTTTCCTGAGCTTTGAAGGCTTGCT
Source organism: Pinus taeda (assembly GCA_000404065.3). Classification (NCBI taxonomy): domain Eukaryota; kingdom Viridiplantae; phylum Streptophyta; class Pinopsida; order Pinales; family Pinaceae; genus Pinus; species Pinus taeda. The sequence continues at coordinate 88,254 of APFE031085356.1, read as the reverse complement.
ACCAAAAAAAGGCATATTTAGGGTCTTTGAGGGATACTTCTTTGATGACATATGACAGTTTAGAACGTACTTGACTGTATTTCACCTCATAAATGCAACACAATTTTCTACTTAATGCATCGGCCACTCAATTTTCCTTCCCCTTAAGGTGCTTCATGTCAAAGTTGAATTCTCTCAGGAACGCAGTCCATATGACTTGTCGAGCATTCAAACTAGACTGGTTAAAGAAATAAGTAAGGTTGTTATGATCAGTTAGCAACAAAAATTTCTTCCCCAGTAGGTAGTTTCACCAAATTTTGAGTGCATGCACCACTGCTGTAAATTTGAGATCATAAGAAAAGTATTTTTGTTCATATTCATTCAATTTGCGTGATTCATAGGCTATAACTTTCCCCTCTCGAGTTAATACCTTGCTGACACCCTCCTTTCTTACATCCGTGCAAACCACAAAAGCAATTTCTGGATCTGCTACCTTTAGAATAGGGGCGGTAGTAAGTAATTGTTTTAACTTCTCCAAAATTTTTTGACATTCAGCTATCCATCGGAAGGTACACCCCTTTTTTGTAGAGAGTTCATAGAAAAGGCTATTTTGAAAAAACCTTTAATGAATCAATAGTAGTAGCCAGCTAGGCCCAAAAAGGATCTAATGTTAGTAACATTCTTTGGGGTGGTCCATTCCATAATAGTTTTGATCTTTTTTGGATCCACCACTATTCCCTCGACTGAAATCACATGACCTAGATACTATATCTGACTTTTGAAAAAGTCACACTTGCTATACTTAGCATATAGCTGATTATCCCACAAAATCTACAATACTATTTTCAAGTGATTTTCATGCTACTCCCATATTTTAGAATAAATCAGTATATCATCAAATATCAGCACAAATTTATCTAAAAACAACTGAAAGATACTATGCATCAGACTCATAAAAGTAGCTGGAGCATTAGTAAGGCCAAAAGGAAATACTATGAACTCATAATGGTCATAATGAGTTCGAAATGCAGTTTTGCAAATATCTTCTTCCTTTATCCTTATTTGGTGGTAGCCAAACCTTAGGTCAATCTTTGAGAATGCACTTTCTCCCTGTACTTGGTCAAATAGGTCGTCAATGCATGGTAATGGATATTTATTTTTGGCAGTCAGTTTATTTAATTGACGATAATCAATGCATAGTCTCAAGGTTCCGTCCTTCTTTCTCACAAACAACATGAGGACTCCTCAAGGGGTTACATTGGGGTGAATGTATCCTTTATCTAGAAGTTCTTGAAGCTTCATTTTGATTTCTATTAGCTTAGGGATGCTCATGCGTTAAGGAGCTCTGGAAATAGGAGCTACTCCCAGCATCAATTCAATGGTGAAATCAATGTCACGCTTAGGTGGAAATCCAGGAATGGATTTAGGGAACACATCCCTGAAGTCCTGGATTACAGGAATATCTTCCAGGGAAGTCATCTTACTCTTTGAATTGGTATATACTACTTGGACGGCATAAACTTGACAACCCTTCGTATCACATCTTCCCAATTGGTTGGCAAAAATATGGCGTAGCTTAATATTTTTCATGATCCCTTGTATTTCCTTTCTTTGTCCTAATTCCATGAGAGAACTTATAGATTTATTTTTATAGTTGACTAGGGGCCAATGCCCTTCCAACCAATCCATCCATATTAATACATCATAGGAGCCTAAATGGAGTACATTAAGGTCAACATGGATTGATTGTCCTGAAGCTATTATAGGACAACGTTCTATTTTCACATATACTCTTATTTTCGTCTGTGTGGCTTGTTGAACTAACCAAAGTTTCTTAAACTTGCTGCTTTGCAACTAGCATTTCTCTACCACTTTAGGACTTATATAGCTTAAGCTAGGACCCAAATCAAACAAAACAAAAACAGGTTGATCAACAATCATACCTTCACATTTGATAATGGTGGGCTGGTATTCTACTTGATGATTGTCTAGAGCAGCGTTAATTCTAGGCATGCTCCTCACTACGTATCCAACTCTGGAGGCCTCTTGCATATTTGAAATTTGTTCTGTTCTGGCCCTGTGCAGGCAATTTTTGATTTCCTCCCACCAAAGGGTGGCGTTACCCCTTAGTTGATAAATTTCCTGTCGTGCTTTAAGTTTTTTAGTGTAGTCATAAATCTGAAAGTACTTACTCATGTCGATTAACCAGGTTTCAACTACTTCTTCAAATTCTCCTTCAAAGAATGATGCTTTTATCTTTTTAAATTCGCCTTATAATTCCATTTTTTGTTTCTTGGTTTTACACTAGTCGAAAAAGTTATTCGAATGTCCTTACTCATCTTCCTTGTGTCCTTTGGCTGACTCGACATTATCTTCACCATGGTGGGATGTTGGAGTCCTTTCCCTATCCTGTGCGTTGCGATCTGGTCCCTATTGATTTTGTCGGTTGGACTAACTTTTGAGGATTCTTTCTTATTCCCACCTCAGTCGTTCATTTTCCATCCTTAGATTTGTCATCTATGCATGTAATTGTTGAACTATTTCCAGTAGAGTAGCATTGGCTTGCGAGATTCCTCTCCGAGCTGTATCCATATGTCCGGGTTACTCCCTACATATGTTGCTTCTGGCTGGTTCAATGTTCTGGAACTCCTCTGCATTTTTGCCCTTTGGGTGTAGTTCTATGTCTCTGTGTTCACATTCACACTTACTCAATTATGTATTACAAATTTATATAAAAACATTTTATTGTTGTGTTCATATATGTATGTATATATTGATCCCAAAAGTCTTAGTGTGTGAATCTGTCACTCTGACTCCATTTGTAACAAGCTAATACACGAAACTAATTTTTTTTATTACCATTACACTTTAAGAAATTTACCGAGGTCTACATGATAGAAATCTTCAGTTCATTTAGCATTTAATGTTAAAAGACCAAAAGGTACAACCATCCATACAACAATTACTCCCTCCTTTCTCGCACACATTCGGTATAATGAATCTCCACAAATGTGGAGAGAAACTCGAGGCCCCACTGAAACTACAGTCTTGCGTTTACTGATGAAGGGACTGGGCTGAAACATCTAGACCCCGGCACCTGGCCTAATCTACACCGTCGGATCAGGAGAAATCTACGACTTCCAAGCTTGGGGTTTTGTCATGGTAGATTAACGTACATGCTATGTGAAGTTTTGGTCATTTGGACACACAGTGAGGTTTTGTAGCTCGGCTCTACGATTGTAGGGTGAGTTGGATGGTGGACGAATGTATGGAACAATTTCCTTGCAAGGACCATCTCCACAAGCCTCTAGGTATAAAATGGAGGGTAGTAAAAGCACCCAAACCCCATGGAATTTTGATTCTTTCTTTGTTTAACTTACTTTCCCATTTCAACTTATCAGCTCATGTAATAGGTAAAACCATAAGTAGCTAGTCTCTTCGCCCCAAAAGGATGCGCTTGAATTCCTACTGTAATCAAGAGGTAACGAATATTGTAATAGGAACGGTTTCATGTAAGATTTACCCCTAAAGAACCCCTAATGACTGTTGTCATGCTCTTTCAGGTGTGCCTCACCTCCCTTTGCTCAATCTTCCTCATCTCAAGTAAGCATGCTCTCCAAACAAGCTCTTCTCTGCTAAATACTTACTTCCGCTTGGTTTCAAGATTTAATCTTTGGCATTTCATTGCTTGTAGGTACGATCTGGCTGGAATATATATATTCGGAAGGGGGGCTTCGAAGCGAGATGACTCTCTCGCAAAAATTGCTGGCTTCAATTTCAGGTTGGTCACTCCTCCAACTTGTCCTAGCGATTTGTTACTCAGGCGACAAACCTAAACCTCAATTAGCTGAGGGATCTTTTTATTTCCTTAAGTTAAATTCTTTGGGTTTTCGCTAGTTGGGATGCTACGACTCTCACTGAAATTAAAATTGTAATTGTTGTAAATGTGGGTGATGGTTGAACCCTTACATAAGTACGATACTAGTTTTACATTATCGTCGTTATGGGTTTAATCGATGGTTTACATATATATAGCTATTGTTAATCCAATTCTATATTCACCTCTACATATTTTTATGAGGATTCGTGGTCAGAGTTTTCTCTATTTTTTGGTTGGTCACCTGTAATCATATGTATTGGGATTTTTTCTATTCACTATCAGACATGTACATTTTAGATTTTCTTGTTTTTGTTTCTCTACTAAAGTTCAAGATTGTCATCCTTTTGATTTGATGAAGCTTCGCTTGGTTGATTGGCTCATGGGGGTTCCTTCAGAACTCGACTGAGATCCATACCAACCCTAGCAAACTAATTTATTTATCGCACAGCTCTGGTTAGAGCTCTAGTGAACGTAAAATAGATAATGTTAGGATAAGGTCTTTTTGAGTGAGATTTCATTATATCTGACATTTTTTTTTATGTTTCCTGATAAGGTTAATAAGAATAGTACTTGTTAATTTCTATAGAACGACCATGATTCCAGAATGTGTGTTATGGTTCTAATTATAAAGTATGCTTTTAAACTTCGGCAAGGCAAGATCTATTTAGAAAGGTTAAATGGATATTTTCTCTTTCCACCATAAATTGTTCTTTCATTTATTGCTTTAAATAGCTGATGCATTTTTATTCTGAAGTGGGTGAAGGTTAACTATTATCATTACTTCTTTTATGCATCGATGTCTACACATGTGCAAATGTGCTAGAAATGTAATGAAAGAAATAATATGCCTATTAATGTCCAAAGATAGAGTCTTACTAGTAATTAATCAGCATGTTAACTGTTCATTACGTAATAATAAAACCAATAATATTTTCCTACGAGTGATTACCAAGTAGAGAAACACTACTTATCTATTTTCATTCTTTGATTATAAACATGCACATATTCCCTTTGTCTAGAAGGTCTCACCACCCAGCCACAGATCTGGAAACTATGTCCAAAATCTACCTCCAAGCTCTTCCAACTCCTCACAGTGAATAAAATGATGGTAGTCTGGTACCTTGGGCATTAGAACTATGGTCCAGCCAAGTCGCATACCATTCGATTATTATCCACAAGCGTTTCCCACTTGCTAATTCGTCCAGCTCAAGGAAACCATCAACAACATAGTCCTTGCTCCCATCCCTCCGTATCTTCTTTTTCCAACCCCCAGGGTTCCGTCACTTCCCTTTTTGAGGGAGGAGATGGGCAACTGCTTGTAACTGTTTCAGGAGTTATTTAACTGATTCTTCCAGTTCTTTTACAAACTGATCAAATTATTTTAATTAATAATTACAAAATATGTTATGGCTTCTCAACCTTAATTCTTAACAATCCAAGTTAAACAGAATAAAAATTGAAAGTAATAAGTAAAACTTGGTAATAAGTAAATGTTGGTGCATCATTGGGTGTTACATTTTATGTCTTCATCAGATTGTTGATTCACTTGCCCTTTTACATATATATATTTAAATAAATAAACAAACAAACTAATTAAATAACTAATTGATTATTTAATTATTGAACATTTCTATTTTTCAGTGTTAATTTATCCCATAGTAGTATAAGTTTATATGTAGTTTATGTTTAAATTAAAAAAAAATCACAAATTGCCCCTTAACAATTATTTATTAAGATGTATATTTAATTACATATAGATTTAAATAAAAAATAAATCTAACAAATTAACTAATTATTTATAATTTATTAATAAATAAAATTTTCCTTAATTCTTGGTCCACTCAATTTAGCTGAGGTCCAATCCATTGTAAAGTAGTTGTTTCTTTTTAGTAGTTTTAATCATTGGTTCTTCACCTTATCCTGATAATGAACTACACTTGTTGGTTTGAAACACGTCTACAAATAAAATTCGAGAGCATTATCTCTGAAAACATGTCTCAAAACATGTTACTTTTTCCTTCCAAAATTCGTACATTATTTTCATACATTATTCTTTTTTCTTCCAATATACACAAAATGTCCAATTGTAATGGAGAAAAAATTATAACTTAAAATAAAAATAATTGGATGTTCTATTTTAATAATTGGATGTTCCATAATACAGGGAGATTTATCCCAGAATAACTCGACATACTAGAAAAAGTCCATATTTAGCCTTTTATCTAGTAAATGGGACAGGATTTTTTTACTTTAAAAAAATAAAAATTAGTTGTTTAATATTTCACTAATAAGTTGTTATATATTATATTATATATATATATCTATATTATCAGTAAAATTTTCTATATATATATATTAACTATCAAGTAAAAATTTTTATTTCAGAAAAGGAAAATATTTTTATATGATTGTTGGAAATGCCTTTGGTTCTATACTTTTTCCACATGTTTAGGAGTTTTTATATATAAATTTGGAGTATTATATTTGACTGTATTGATACCTTTTTATTTTTGTTTGATAAATGCGTTTTTTATTTAAAAAAAATATAATTTATTAATTTTTGTAAATTAAGTTGTAAAATTGTAAAATTAATATACAAATGTTGTTAAAGAGTTTTTTTATTTAAGTTTAGTATTGATGAAGTTATATCACAGTTATGTGTAAGAATAATACTCAAACAAAGAGAGGATTTAAACTAGTAACTTAACATCTAAGAGTGCCTTACAACATTGGTGAGACTGCATCATATTCATGTCAAAAAATAATACCCCAACAAGAAAGAAATTTAAACTAGTAACTTAACATCTAAAAAAAAGATTTAAACTAGTAACTTAACATTTAAGAATATCTTACAACTCACCAGATCACCACCTATCCAAACACCCATAATCTCAATCAAAATTATCTTAATAACTTTCAAAAATAAAATTATATATAAATTTTTTACATAAAAAAGAGTTAGTAATATTTTCTTTTCAGCCCCGTGTTTTACCATTCCGACCAACATATCTTCCCTAAATCTGGAGCACTTATTACATTAATACTTGAGAGCACTTATTACATTAGATTGAATGTTCGTCGACAGATCCTTTCATATACCGGAAGCATCGAGTTACTCTTGGACAAGTTGGACAAATTTTTTGTACCCTCAAAGCATCAAGTTATTTTTACTTCAGTTTATAATTTTCCTTCATGTTAAAAGAACGGAAAAATGTACTCTTTTTCTTGTATATCGAGTTATTCTTCGACAAATCTTCTTGTATTCTCAAAGCATCCAATTAATTTTATTCTAAGTTATAATTTTTCCCCGGCCATCGACTCTTCTTATATAATTTTTTTATTTTAAATTATAAAATTGGTCTCTAATTTTTTTAGCCACCAAACTTAGCAAATGAAAAAACAATCTACTAGTTTTGGAAGGAAAAACTAAAATGGGTTAAAAAGATGAAGAAATTATTGATATCTTTAATAAAATGTAAGGGAATTAACAATTTGAAACACCAAAAATTTGTTGAAATTTTTAACAAAATATAAGTAAAAGAACAATTGGATGAAGTGATAGAATATATAAACAATAATTTCTCTAGATCTATTATACTAGATCCATTAATTCCATTTCTATTTTATAGGAATAAGGATGTAAAAAAACACAATGAGAAAATGTTGTTGCATGTAGGAAAAACTAATAGTTCTTAATGTAATTAAGGAAAATGAGAGTAAGGAAATAGGCTATGTAAAATATGAGAAAACAATGAGATTACGGCAAAAAAAACTTAACAAATGCAAAGTTCTCATTGAACTATATGCAGGAAACTATAATACAAAGGACGACCTTGTTAATTGTGGGGATGGAATATGCAAAAACTATACAAAGAATAGGAAAAATGCTGATATATGCAAAGAAACAAGTATCATGAACTATATGACAAAGACATCTCATCGAATTTTACTCCAATACCACTTTTTTCAAAACCAATGCATGTCATAGCAAGAGCTCTAAAACTATGGTACGAAAAACAATTTCTGATATAATTAGTTTGTGATAAAACAATACATCAATCACCAAGCTTAACATTTTATGGGTTTACATTTGATCCAAGTGGTATATCAACACATGGACTAGTGTACACAACATTGTCACATGTTAGAACCATGAAACTATTGTATCTTTTTTAGAAACTAACACAAAAGAACTTTTGTCTAAATAAGAAAATATTAGAAGAGACAAAACGCTTAAGAACTCGAACATTATGGAAACAAAATACATACACAAGTGAATAGAAAATGAAATTAATTGAATGATTGCAAGTTTGAATACACGAAGTATATATGCTCATGTCAATGAAATTGTATGTGATGAAGATCTAATGACTGCTACGATTCTTTGTATCCAAGAAACATATCTAAAATTTATGCCATCTAATATTAATTTTTGCAAATTCAATTTCAACATATCAAATTGTCTTCATGGAGTATTTACTTACATAGAAGAAAATATTGAGATCATATCAGCCAAGAACATTTGCAATAACAAAATTGAACTAGTTTTTTTAGAAGTCTATTTCTAATACAAAATATGCATAGTAAATGTATATGTTGCACCAATTGTGTCTATTACAACAATTATTGAAGTAATTGAAATAACAAAGGAACAATCCATGCAAAGTGAATATGTTTTTATAGTTATTGGATATTTCAATATTGACACTAATTCAAATAGAAAACGAATACACAAGAAAGTTTACTGTCGAGAATAAAAAGATTATTGACCACATTAGACAAATTTTACTATTGAACGATGCCATGTCGATATTTCACATTCATACTGGAGTGATCATGATGTAGTTCATGCTTTTATACATTTGTGTGATTCTAGTGGTGCATAAGTTATGTATTTTGTTTTGAAGCAATAAAAGTTACTAGAAATTATTAAAGTAATACAACAAGTTTTTGTAAAGCTTACCTATTTAAAATATCCTGGAACAATACATTTGTTTGTTCACTCTGAGGTGAAATGTGGAATGGATAAGTAATTAATTTAACCGTGACAATGTAATAAGGAGTGTAGATTGTGGAAAAAATGAGAATTAATAGGCTAATACGTTCAATTATTATGAATACTTTTGAGGTGTGAGTATTCTTAAATATTTAAGCATTTTTCCCCTATTTTCAACATTTCATGATACAAAATTGTTTATTATGTTATTATAACTTGAACTTATTCTTGGTTCTAGTCTATTGAGAGCAAGGCGCTTTACTTATGATGTCAACGAAAAATGTAGACAATGTAGAAGTTTTGTGTGAGAGATACAAAAATGCAGGTGTCTTTTCTGCATCTTGTTCCATCTGCACATATTTGTCCTTTCACACATTCCTTCTTCACACCTCCATCCTACACAACACTTCTTTAGCACATTCATGAATCCTTTCTTAGTGTGATATTTTTTTTTAGTAAAGTTTACATAGGGGTAAGTAACATTGTGAAGGTCAGTAGTAGGTTGCATATTTATAATCAAGAGAAAAATATGGTTGACAGATAAGAGAGCGAAGTAATTTCCAAATTTTCTAATGTATATGATCACAAAATTTTTGTTACAAAAATCTAGCACCTGTTTTGGTTATTCAAATTTTCACCCAAACTTTTTGTTTTTTCAAACTATATTCCTACATCTCCAGAAACCTGTTATCGAGTGTGTAGCATTTCTAGTAAATTTTCTCTTCCTAGTTTTCCTTGTATGTTTTTTGATAATAGTTCATTCATCAAGTGCCATATTTACAAAGATTTCAAATTTATTTTACTTCATATATTTCTACTAGTTAGGGTATGATTAAAGTTAAATAGTGTATTAATATATACTAAGTATGAATTAAATTATTCTCATACAATTAAGGAAATCACTATTGAGGAGAAATATAATTCTTTTCAACATTTAATTCAATGAATTCATCTAGGATCAGGTCATGAGACTACAAGTTGTTCATGTTTCTTGAGTGTTAAATTTCATTTATACTGAAACATTATCAGATGATGGATAGATTTTGAAATTATCAATAACCATTGTAGCTGTAAACTAGATTCATAATTCTATTCTTTTGTTCTCTATATACTCACGCTCCAAGCTCTTGAAGCTTTTTGGAGGTTGTGTAATTTTGAAAATATAAGTGAACAAGCACTTATCATAGTATGAATTGTTAAACATAAATCTATCAACATAAACTATTATTTCACTTTTGAAGGAAAATCATTATGCAGGTGTGAGGAGGTAGAGACAAATTAGAGTTCAGGATTTTTGATAATAAATGTAATTAGGAATTTTTTTGGTGTATCATGATGAATTTTTGTTTGGTATTTCATATTTTGATGCCTACAAACTCTCTTCAGAGATAAGAGAACAGAGAAATTTTCAATGATTAAAAAGTGCTATGTGTATTTGATGTGAACAAAAAAATCGAAATAATAGGATAATTAAAAAATAAATAATAGTTGAAGGTGATAGGATAATTTAAGACAAAAGGATACTTTTAAATACCACTATTATGTCGTAGTGATATCTTTGAATTACACTTTGAGTACTAAGGTTGAGTTTTACCTAGAAAATTTCTTATTGTGATTTAAATTGTTCCATAGTCATTATTACTTATTGTTTTCTCCTTTATGTGTGATTTGATTCCTCGAGATACATCATACAATAAATTTTGTTTGTATGGTTTTAATATGCAAACAATTAACAAATCATCACATTTATTTTCTCTCTTATATTGGTTCAATTCATATATGCTTTTATTCGATAACTATAGTCTCGAGTGACTTGTGTCTTGAGACTAATTCCTCATCTGGGCAGACATCTAGTCTAGGTTTTTGTGGTTTTATCCCAATAATTTAGAACTTAGTTTATGTTACTTTCATTATATGAATTGAATTAATATGTTGTAGTAATTTATCTACTTATATATTCATTTGGATTATTTTCTTATTGGTTTTACTCAAAAACAAGTAATTGGATGAATGTTTCTTCTATGAAATTGTTAGAGTAACCCTCTACATCTTGGCCGAGTAATAGAAGTAGATCACATTAAGAAATTTCTTTTGCATTTATTCTCGATGTCAATCATTAGAATAGGTTTAGTTTAATCTCATCCGTTCAAAAGATAAAAGGTTTGCATTATAGTGGTTATATGTCTTTTATTTCACATTACAAATTGTATTTCTCAATTTAAATTTCAATTTATAATTTCATATATAAATTGAAATTAGGAATTTTATTTTTAGTCTTCTTGTAGAAAATTATATTTTTGTTCTTTCTTAGTAGTTACATTTTTGTTCTTATTTTTAATGTAATATATATTAATTATTTGTACAAATTTTGGTATTTATAACCATCACTTAATTCAAGTATATTATCTCTTTTAACTGATATCCTTTCTGTACAATTTAACAATCCGATTTTATTATATTTATTAGTTATTGGTTGTAGACTCTATTTAATTTATTAACTCATAGCTCTCGAAATATAACATTACTTTATATATGATGAGTCCCACCAATAATTATATCTTGAAGATCATTATTGCATCGTCCAACCTTAAAACTATCCTTTTCTCACATCAATTCACATTTTTTGTTATAATATGCTTAGTAAGAAGAGTAAAAGGTGTTTTTCATAGTATGTGGCCTAATGTAGTTTAATTGTACGAAAAATAAGCATTTTAAAAGAATTTATATGCAGGGGCTTGATGGAGACAACTAGGAGAGAATATAGGGGGTTTTTCCACCTCCTTAACTCCCTAACTTGGCTTGGATCACAACTTCCTCTCTCAACAATTAGAATTCATTGGCAGCTGAGTAATGCCTAGTACAAGTGAAGCTCAAGAACGTCCAAATCCCCCATTTCTGAGATCAAGGAGGGAATCACTCATATTATCAAGGGAGCTTTTATCATCTACCCTTTTGTATAAATAAACAAGATGAAAATATCATTAGGATGCAAAGTTTTGATTCCGTTAGGTGTAGATATTGAGCTCTCAGCGTGAGATTGTTATTTTACTTTCATGTGATGTATGAGAGTTTTACTTTCTGACAATGAGAAGTTGGTTATTAAGCTGCATCTGAGTTAGTTTTATAGGGAGCAGACCCTTGGGTTTGGGTGCAACCTAGAGGCTTTGGTCCCTTTTTTCTTCTTTTGTTTTTTTCTTAGTTCCAAGAATTTCATAGGTTTATTTCATTATAGTAGAGGTTAAACTATAATAAAATATGATTGCAAGCTTCTACATCACCTCTATTGTAGGAGAATGGTTGGAAGGATTCTCAATTTCAACCCAAAAATATTGTGTTTATGATTCCTTGGAAATAAATAGATATAAGTTGTCCTTCTTCATATCTGCTTTCTGTAACTTAGGATTTAGTTTAGTGATTAGAGTAGTGTTATGGCATAAAATAGATGTGATTCAAATTCAACTCATCTTTTCCATCATATTTCATATCACACGGTTAATGATCAATGGATGTATGTATGTGGCTAACTACAAGGTTGTGTTGATCTGTATGGGAGGACACCACTTTCACCTCCATTTTTAATTCTCCATATTCTCTTTCCAACCATCACTGTCTGCCCTCAAAACTCAGTTTCCACAGTCACTCTGCATAGGAAATTTAGGACACCGTGGGAATTCATCTTAGTGCAAGATAAAACTCTAGGAGGTCCTGGGCTTGTCTAGGATGCTGCCCCAACTTTCCTTCACTCTCTCCAACCCTCATCTACCTCTTCATCCCCCCTGGACATCATCACCACCCTAGAAAGGCTCTCAGAACCCCTCTTGTAGCATTATAGTTCCTCCTATAGTAGCACATGTACCATGCCTGTAACACCACTTTTCTTCACTAGATTTTATCCCCACTTCAAGCTTAGCTCATCCAATATGAATAATGACCCCAAGTTGTGATTTGATGATCAAGATAAGCTCCTAAACGACTCCAACCGTTCCTTTTCCTCGCTGCAAAACATAGTAGAATTAGTGTTTTTCAATCACAAGCATGATGCAAGTTAGATTTCTGATTTTCAAGAAAGTGTGAAATAAATAGATGATACATGAAATTATGTTGTTGATTTGATGAATTATGAAAGATAGAGTAGTTTTCCTTCTGAAAGTAGATTATCCCTTTTCCTTTCATGAAATGATTAATTAGCATCTACAAGTTGAACAAATGGCATTTTCACTTTCATGGCTAGAATTAGTTTTCGTTTGTGCTTTCATCAACAAGATTTCACTCTAGTAGTAGGAGGAATGGTATCTGAACACCTTGATCTAATGTCATGTCTAATGTTGGCATGAGTAGAATCTAACCTCCTGTGCATATAGAATTTTCACCTCTAATATTGTACGAACCCCAGGTTGATAATTTGAGCTAAGGAGTGCTTGTGAGTTGCAACATTCTTGGTGCTATACCAGGGCTCACCACTTTTTGGTGTCATTGTCAGGAAGGTGTGTAATTAGATGTTTTTTTGAAAAAGTGAAAAAAAAACTTTCATGCCTCGTAGGAGTAAGGATAATCAAGGAAAAGTCTTACCAAAAATCCCCACACCCTCAAGCAATCAACCTTCACTCTTCATCAGTGACTGTGAACTTCCCTCTCTAGCTGTAGTGGAGTTAGAAGACCCTCTAGGTGAGAAACCCAAATTTTTTGAAGAACCTATTGGGAAAGAAGAAGAACCAACTTTACCTACCCAGACTATGGATGAAAACAAGAACAACGAGGTTTTCCCCATCAGAGAAACCAATGGAGAGGCTAGAATAAAGAATATAAGCCATGTTGTCCTTTCACACTTCCATGGATTAACCTATAAGGATCCTGACACCTTCATGTTTGATCTTTTGTTGTTTTTAGGACATATGACTATGCCTCTAATGAGTAGAAGCTAAAGTATTTCCCCTATGCTGGTTTATGGGTTTGTCGGGGGGCAACATCACTACCTGGGCCCAAATGAAACAAGCCTTCAATATCAAGTATAGGGATTATTTTAGGTCCAAAGAAACCAAGGAAGAAATCTTTAGGATGACTCTTGGACCTGATGAATCCCTAAAGGACTATGAGGAGAGATTTCAACTCAATTATTGGAGGACCAACTTCACCCTTGATCTCGAGTCACTCAAACTATTTCTTCTCTGAGGGATCAGGGAGGATGTGTTGGAAACCCTCAACATACTTTTTGGAGGAGATATCTATCAATTACCTATGATAGCACCAAAAATGTATTCAAGAATCACTCTAGGGCTGCTAGGAAAAAGGGTAGGGCTAGTAAAGGCTTGGTTAGTTCCTCTCCTTCCACAACATCCATCAAGAAAGAGATAGGGAACATGCTGGAGGATTTCAAGAGTGAAATGCTGCATATCTTTGTGTTGAAAATTGATACCATGCAAATGAAAAGAAAGAAAGAAAAAGAAGAGTGGGCACTAACCATTTTCTATCCTAGATGCACTAAAAGACATCCTAGGAATGAATGCATATTGAATGTCATAGAAGTCTTCCTAGTTTGTGAAGAAAACCATGAAAAAGACAAATCCACCTCTTTTCCAAGCCTAAAAGTTGTATACCAAGGGGAAGAAGGTGGGTTAGAGAAACTTTTCTTCATTAATCAAAGAAGGCCTCAAGTTCCTCAGTCATATCAACAGGGAAATGCAAGGTGCACATTACTCTTATTACAATCCAAATCATAATGCACCTTTCTAGCCTTGGTGCCCTTCCACTAGTCTATAATGTTCTACACCTCCTTCTTTGACTTGTGATCCTTCATATCCTCCTCATCTTGTCAACCATCCTTTTGAGCCATATCCTCCCCAATCTTCTCAATGGGGAAACCCATCACAAGGGTGGAGTCCTCAAGCCAACCAACCTCCTGTTTTACTGCCTCCACCCCAACCTCAACCTCAACTCTCTCATCCTAGTCCACCTAATAAAACTCAAATTCCTGCTCAACCTAATCCGAACCCAAACAACAAGAAGGCACACTAGATCTATAGTGGGGAGACATATTATCCTTATTATGCTATGGAAATCTAGGAGATCAACCTTCAGTTTGGGAGAGTGCTCCCATATAATCATCCACCTTCTCTACCTGAAGAGATTGAAGAAGAGAAGGAAGAGAGTGCTCCTCAAGTCAATCCACATCCATTTCCTAAAATGTTTATCCACCCTAGCCAACACACTCCAGAAGAGGCTGAACTTCTGGGAGAATTGAAGACTTTGTTTGTTAAGATACCCCTCCTCCAGTCCATTAAATATTTTCCAATATATAATAATATTATCAAGTAAAAATGTTTGAAAAATCCTGGGAGAATAAAAAGAGACACCCCAACCATCAATGTTGTTTGGAAACTATCTGATCTGATGCTTGGGAGGGTGATCTTCCTAAAATATGTAGATCTTGTTAGCCAAGTAGTGGATGTGCACATTGATGGCATTATGGTCCCTAATACCTTGATTAATCTTAGGGTTGTAATCAATGTGTTACATAGTAATTTGTCACTGTCTCCCTGTCAGTCTCCCTACTGTGTCATGAAATCAAATCCATCATGCTCATGCTCTCTAAATTAGCCAAATGACCCTCTTTGCCAAAGTTTATTTCATCATCGCGACTGTTATTAAAATAACCGCGCTGACTGGCGGCTTCTAGTGCAACTGATGCGCTGCCAGCGCGGAAGCACATGGGTTTTCTGCGCTGGTCGAATTTCATAACCAACGCATCCTCTGTTTGTATTAAGTCGCGCTGACATAGTCTCCTCTGTTATCAAGAAGCGACGTCAGCGCTCCAGTCCAGTTATACGCCCGCGTTGATCCTGTTTGGGTGAGTTTTTTCTAACAACCAGCCTTCCAGATGACTCCAGACCTAGTTGTTGGCCTTGTGAATGTCGCCCTCCCTTCTATGGCATGTCTGTTCGTCATATGAGCCACCTTTCTTGGAGATAAGCTTCATCCTCCCACCTTTCATGGAGACTCCTTCTCCTACTTAAACCTCTACCATTGCCATGAGCAGCTAGTTTTGGAATATAGCTTTTGACATAGAGGAATTCATAGTGCTTTAGTGCTGCTCTTAATAGGCAGTTGGTGTGTTAAGTGTGGATTGCTAGAGAGCTTAAGGAAGGTTGTGAATTCTTGTTGCCTTGTGGGAGAGAGAGAGTTGTTTGTCTTGGGAGATCTACCTCCAAGGGTGAATGCTTATGAGACTTGC
>APFE031085356.1:29293-60771 GCA_000404065.3 Pinus taeda | reverse complement strand
GTATATATGGGGAGACTCCACTAGGTTTGCATCCTTTATCCATAGGAAGCCGAGTCTGCCGCCTTGTGAACCGTAATGCACCAAACACAACATTCGGGAAGATTGACTGCAGTACGGATAGTCCTTGGTTCTCATACGATTTCCAAGGTGTATAAGCAGTTTTACGGATTGCTTGGTAAACCCTTTGCTTAGAATCTCCAGAGCAGTCACTTTTGATCCTTTTTGGACTCCCTAAAAGAAAAGGTGTAAGTGAGTGTCTTGTCACTTCATGCTCATTAAACATTCGAAGGAGACTAGAGTCATCTTTTCGTCCTTTTCTCGACTCTTGAAACATGAAATGGTCAAGTTCAGTTCCTGTGTCTTAAAAATTTATTTGGCCGCGATAACATTACCTAGTTAGATCTTGTGTACGTTTAGTTTTGAGTAAGGTCTCTTATCGTTAGCTTGCTTAGGGTCTTTGTTTGATCATCCTGGCGGATCCATCAACTCCGTCTCCTGTCCCAAGTGACCAAGGGTCTCCATCTTCTGTTTCCCCTGAAACACCGGTTTGTGACGCTCTTCCTATTGTTCCGAGCATCCAACCGTTGAATTCTCGAGCTCCAGAGGATGATTTCTACGAATTTTCTTGGAACCCTGTTTGGGAGCCCTCTGAAGAGGATTTTCCCGCCACTCCTGTCGGTGTCCCATCTTCGATGGCTTCTTTCGATATGGGTGACACTTCTCCTGTGTCGATTGGGCCGTCCGTCATGTCGAGTGTAGATACTCCCATTTCGACGACATCCCCAATCATCTCTACGCCCTAAACCGTCACACCTTTGGGTATCACGGTGCCGGCGCGCTATAGATCCTTGAGGGATGCTATGAACTCTGCAGCTTCCTCTTCTGTTTGGGATCAAAACATCGTCCCTACCATAGGACCGTTTGTTTCCCAAGTCCACCATACTACTGTTACAGCAGTCCCATCCAACCTGACCATTTGTGTCACGTTGACAACTCCATTTGTTAGTGCCGTCACAGCATCATCTGCTGTCACTTCCACTGCAGGCCCGTCTCGAGGTCCAGCGCAAAGTGGTCAATCGACACATACTCCTAGAGTTGTGCACCCCACAAGTGGTGCTCCTCCTGCTTCCGATCATGTGACGGTAGAAGAGGCATATTTTTCAGTACTTGCGTAATGTCCAGAGCCCAGATGGGCAAGGCCCGTATTATGATCCTGAGAATCATTACTTGTATACCTCCTTGCCTGAAGTGCCTTATGATGATACTTCCATTCCGTTGAACGTGGCTTGGGGTACCACCGGGTATGGTGGTGGCCAGTACCATCAGGGACAAGGACAGCAAGGACCACCCTACCAGGGTCAACAGCCCTACTCGCTGCCTAATCATGGGCAGCAGTATGCTGGCCAAAATTACCCAGGTCAACAGGGAAGCCCACAAGGACAACCCAATCAGGGACAACCTTTGGTCTCTAGTGGTCCGACTTTTACATATCTTGGGCAACCTTCTAGAAACCCGGGACAACCCAACGCTCAACAAGGACAACCCGGTACCCAGCAAGGCTACCCTTCGGGGCAACATTATGGGAACCAGGGACAACCTTATGGTCAGCAGGGTCAACCCGGAAACCAGCAAGGCAACCCTTCTGGGCAAGGGGGCCAGCCTTATGTGCAGCAAGGCCAGCCTACCGCTCAGCAACCATCTGGTCAACAAGGACAATCCTTGGTTGCACAAGGGCAACCCCTCACTCAGCAAGCTCGACCTTCTGGGCGAACAGGGTCGTCTCAGATCCGAGAGGCGGTCGCTTTTAAAGCTCTTTTTTCAACCGTTTAAATTAACAAAGATCGCCGGGTGTTTGTCATTTCACACTCGTTATTGGCTCTAAAACGACGTGCTTCTGACCACTTTTTTACTTTTTCGGGTCAAAGTCACTATTTACGAAAAGTACTCCTCGGTCGTAATGATCGGGCGGTTCTTTCGAGCATCGTTTTATACTTTTTCGGACTCGAGAGACACAACTTTACGAAAAACGACCCCCCTGGAGTTTTCTTTTCCGCTGTCTTTTCAGACTCTCTAAACGGGAAAAGACGCCGAGTTCTTCCTTTGTCAAACTCGTTAAAACTTAAATGACATCGGGTTTCGTCAAAATGATGCCCTTCAAGCATATGCTATCCCCGTCAAGCTTGTCATCTAAAAATAACCGGGGTACTCGCCAGAAATGGTGGGGGAAATAAAGGAATCATAATCGTCGTCATCGGCAGTATGTCGCTCTTGAACATTGCACTGTTTGCATTTGTGTCTGGGTGGGGACATCTCATCTCATTTCCCATTTGCCTCCATGGGTTTGGGATATCCTATTTGACCATTCATCTGCTCATCGTCTTGTCTTCACGACCCCTGACCATTTGACCTCAAATACTGCCAAATCCGTCGTTGTGCTGCCGATATGTTCAAGAGAAGTTCGCCTCTGCAAGAATACTCAACCTCCCTCTGATATCTCACGCAAAACATATCGTCTCTTTCCGTCTCGTGTCGATGATGTGGGAAACATCATGGCCCAACTTCGACGAAGATCACTTCCTGTCGACTTCAGCTCATTATCCAGGAAAGTGACCTAGAGACTCCCTTCAGGTACCTTGGAGCCTGCATGCCTCAATGGCAGGTTCTTCGTGTTCGACGTGAGGTTTTCATCATTGGCCTCCGATCGGATGACTCTACGGGTGTTCGACACCGGCTCATTCATTCACACACCGTGGATTGTACCTATAGTACCTTGAGGACCATCATCATTATTGGTGCCACCTCTCGTGTCTGTTAACAGCTTTCATCATTGGCTGGTAATCAGACGATGTTCAAGCATGTTCAGCTTCGACTCCTGTATTCACATGTTTGGACTTGTACTTCGTTCGGGTTTGGATGGAGCGCAAGACCCTGGTTCTAGTCTGTTGCGAACCAGGCTGCGATTTTTTGGATCATCAAGTTCTGGATTCCTGATCAACTCCTCACCGACTGGTTCATGACTTCCTTTGTCCCCAAGATTGCATGGGACATTTCTATGGGAGCCTGTGTAATTGAAGAGCAAGCGATCGCGCGCGCTCAGTACCTAGACTTAGTTTATTCTCAGTCTGGTACTTTGTATGAGTACTTGCCGGACGCCCCCAGGCCTAGTACATCCAAGGCTCCGCTATTCTCAGTCTGGTACTTTGTATGAGTACTTGCCGGACGCCCCCAGGCCCGGTACATCCAAGGCTCCGCCCAAGCCATCTGTCGATGGAGTCATTGGCTCTGTAAACCAGGCCTCTAAAAAATCATCGAACCCTGGGAAGCAAAAGTCAAGTACATCCAACGAAAACACTTCTCAGGGTGTTTTAAATTCTGGTAACACTTCCGAGGTCAACGCTGTCCAGTCCACCACGGTGGGCAAGGCCTCGAAAGGAAAGAAAAAGGAAAAGGGGAAAGGGAAAAATAAATCCGAGCAACCCAAACAGGAATCCTCTAAACCTCCAGCCGAGGAAGGAGCTAAATGCAAACCTAAGTATCCTTGCCTCATTTGTGAGGAGGATCACTACACTAAGGACTGCCCTAGGTGGTCCGAAGTTAGTCATTTGTTGAAAGGTGCTCCTGGGGTCCCTGCGGTTCTGAAAGAACCCTTTCCCTCTCAGCAAACCCAAATGGTGGCTGACCACTCTTCTTCTCCCTTCGGTTCCCAGGTCTTCATGGCTGGAACTATTCCTGTTCATATAACAACTCGAGTAAAGGAGTATCCCTCGTCCGTCGGGAAGGAGCCAGAGGTTCCCTCAAGTGCTCCTTTGTCGAGCTTTGGTCCCCTCCATATCGAGAGACCGAGTACTGAGACGACAATCTGACCCCTTCCCAAAGGGGTACTCAGAAGGTCTTCTTATAATCCGAATGCTCGTGCTGCCCAGCACTACAGCATCGTGGAGGACTTAGTGCAGGCTCTGTCAGCTATGTCCGCCTTAGAGGTCCTTCAGAGTTTCCCCCCTAGAGGAAGTCCCTGCTATCGGCCATCGGTGGCATCGACCCAACGTACTCGGATTTGATTACCTTCGACCTCGAGAGCCATGTTCCTCGACTGCCTCATCAGATCGCTTTCCTCATTCAAGTCGTCATCAATTCCAAAAAGATCCATCGTACGGTCATTGATGAGGGTGCATCAACCTGCATTATGTCTATTGCATGTTGGAAAGCCATCGGGTCTTCGACTCTGAGTCAGTCTCCAACGACCTTGCAAGCATTCGACGGGAGAGAATCTCGACCTTATGGTATTCTTCAACGACTACCAATTACCTTAGAAGGGAAGACTGTGGAAGTAGAAGTTGAGGTTGTTGACGCAAATCTCACATATAACCTCCTTCTAGGCCGGAGTTGGACGTATGCCATGCGTGCCGTGGCTTCATCCCTCTTCCGTGTCATTCGTTTCCCCCATCAAGGGAAAATTGTCACGGTTGACCAGCTCTCGTTCTTCGCTTCCTCTTCTGAGGGGAACGTACCATTCGTTGAGCATACCCCTATTCCTCTTGAGAGCGTGGGAGCTGGACTTTTCAAAGATCCTACTATCATGGGTGTCTTTTCCCTCCCACCTCCGAACCTTGCTTCACTTGCTTTGGTCTCGGCTCGCTCTGATCCTTCATTGCACTCTGTTGCAACCCTCGGTCCTTCCGCCAAGGGGGGCACTGATCGTCTAGCTTGTAAACCTCGCTCAGCTGGGGGGCATGGGCAGATCATCAGTGCCGTTTATCGTTTTATACAACAGGCCGAGCGATGCCTACATTATGTAGGCCGGTTATGCATCAGTGCGATAAGGTGAAGCCCTGAAAAGGGTTTGACTTGAAATCAAGTATCATGTGAGCTCTTTACATTTTGTACATACATGTGCTTTTAACAGTGTGTTGTGTGTGTGCGTGTTTATTTAATTTTTTTCTTAGTGTGTGGGCGTGTTCGCCGCTTATTGTGTCTTTTTGCTTCTTGAACAGATGTCTGGATCACCTTACGTTGGTTTCGCTGATGGTGCTTCCCGCAGTACTCGCAATCTGTCATCTGCGGCATGGGTGATATACGATCCTCATGGTGAGTTAGTAGATATTCAAGGGGTGTGTCTGGGTTGTACAACAAACAATGTGGCTGAATATAGTGCTGTAATTGAATTATTTTAGCGATGCGATTAACTCGGAATCGCTCATTGGTTGTAAACTTAGTTCGCAGCTTGTAGTCCACAACTCACGGACGTATTTCGTCAGAGATCACGTATTTTTTAGGTTTGTACTTAGTTTTAAGTTATGAAAGAGATTTTGATTACATTACTTATCATCACATATCCAAGAAGACTTAATGCAGTAACGATGCATTGGCTATATGTATTGGACAGACATTGCGTAATATGAAATCACAAAACATGAGAAGCTAAGGTACAATTAAAACCACCATGTATATATATATCTATATATTATATATATATATATATATTATAATTATAATATATATATATATAATTAATATATATATATATATATATAATTATATATATATCGTGTGGCGCACTAAGGCGCTCAAAAAATAAGTGTACATGTCTTAAGTTAAGCTGACGTCCCAGTACATCTGAGACGTATGTTTCCTCAAACATAGTGAAAAATGAATCCTAGGCATCTACTATGGGTAGTTTGCTCCTGTAGCATGCCACTGCTCGTGCCACCCGCCTCAAAAGGCGTGCATCCTGGTTCCACCCCCACTGTATGAATCTGAGAAGCTATGGGACCTCCTCGATCCCCTGTAATCTGGCACTCCTGCCAGTAAGCCCTCGAGGTTGTGCACCACAGTCTCCATCATGTCGCCTACTAGAGGAGCCAGGGCCAGGACCCCAGCGCCTTGTCCCTCTCTTCGTGCCTCCGGAGCCAGCCCAAGGGGTCTTGTGGGTCCCACATCTACATATCATAGCGTTTATCAGGACATGTACATGAAAAAATTTAAAAAACATTACAAAATATAAAAAATTAAAAAGAGATCAAGTGTTTTACCTCCATCATCCCAATGCTCTCCCGCAGGCAGTGGCATGTCGGGATCATCGCGGAAATCCATACTGGCATATGGCCAGTCCTCGACGAAAATGACCTGGCGATCTAGCCACTCTCGGAAAAAAACACCCCATGACACTGAGCGGCCACCACCTCCACGCGGCATGACCCGGGCCCATCGAGTGGCCCTCGTCTCCCGTGGACCACTGGGCGGATCCACAACCATATCCTGCAGCTGTAAGGCTGGCACCCACTCAAACATGAGCGGAAATAAGAGCAACCCATAACCGAACTACTTCGACTCTCCACGTCGATAGTTGCTCAGTTTCCTCTTCATGCTCGCCATCACCGCTACTGCCCAGTTGAATACAATGGGCTGTAGACACTCGAGAGCTAATAGTAGATGGGCCTTTGAGGCCTCATGATTGGCCAAACTCCCCGCTGCCCGGGTCACCATGAAGAGTATGGTGCGATGGACCATGTCACCGTCACTCACTGATGGAATGCTCACCTTTCCACTCCATGTTTTATGCGCCTGTGGAAACACTCGAGCTATGAGCTAGTCAAGAGTCTCACCGCTGGGCCGTTGCCCCTCCAAAATGGGCATCACACCCCGGCGTGACAACCCAGTCAAAAAGTAAATATCCGTGTAATCGAACTTGATATCACGGCCTCGGATCGTGAATTTTCCATCAACTGGGTTCTAAGCTCTGATCAAGAGCTCCAGAAGGTTAGGCTGTGCTCTCAGGCGTGGAGTGAGGAAAAATTTGAGGAAACCGCATGCCAGCATTGCATTTCGGCACCCCGCATTGGCATAAGCGGCTATATCTTCGTTATCATGAGCCCTCTCTTGCCACACAAACACCATTGCATCCTGCATGACCACCAAAAAACATTAGAATGCTAACCATTGAAGTTTTTATGCTAAAAAACTTAAAAAATTAAACTTCACGGCGTCAGCGCGGCTGTTTTTAAAACAGTCGCGCTGATCATGGCGCCTCTTTGTTTTTCCTTGGGTCAGCGCGGAAGCACACATGTTTTCCGTGCTGACCAGGGAGGTTGTGTGTGTAACATAAATTGATCAGCGCGGACCCGACGGGCGAATCCGCGCTGACCGAGAGCGCACCAACGCTCAAAAAATTCCGCCAAATGGCCAAATGCCACCGTGGAAATGCTCCAAAAAGGACTCAAAACGAAGCGCAGGGCGAGAGGAACCTACTTGGAACAAGCTGTCGGATGAATGGTGTCTGCACGGGGTGGAATTCGCTTCGTCAACTTCACAGCTCCACAAACGTTCTCCAAGGCTCAAAATGGTAACAATGGTAAAAATGACTTTTACCCCCCTATTTATGGTAAAAAATTATTAATTGACTATGGTTTTTTATAAAAGTGGGTTTTTGTCATGCTTTCACCATGGATTTAGTGCTAATGTCACTATGATATGCCTTTATGCATGTTTTACTATGTTTTACACGGGTGGTTTCCTTGTGCAGGTTCTCGAAATCGGCAGGGTCACAATGGTTCTATATACACTTGGTCCCAAAAAATGTCGTCTTTAAGCTCTTTTCCGACGTAAAGCAAGAAAAGATAGCCAAGCCCCCTTTCAGCTCGTCAAAAGGAGCGAGAGCGACATCTCTTCATCAAACAATAGCGCTGGAATCCAAGTAGGTGTTCATTGCCCACGTTTTAATTGCAACTAGGAGCTTGTATAGTAGCATTGATTGATTGTTGCTAGACCCGTTTTGGGCTAGTAGGGATTGCCTCTATCCGTAGAGGGGATTTACCTCTCCAAAAATTTGGCGACTCCGACTGTGTCATGAAATCAAATCCATCATGCTCATGCTCTCTGAATTGGCCAAATGACCCTCTTTGCCAAAGTTTATTTCATCATCGCGACTGTTATTAAAATAACCGCGCTGACTGGCGGCTTCTAGTGCAACTGATGCGCTGCCAGCGCGGAAGCACACGGGTTTTCCGTGCTGGTCGAATTTCATAGCCAGCGCATCCTCTGTTTGTATTAAGTCGCGCTGACATAGTCTCCTCCGTTATCAAGATGCGACGTCAGCGCTCCAGTCCAGTTATACGCCCACGCTGATCCTGTTTGGGCGAGTTTGTTCTAACATCGAGCCTTCTAGATGACTCCAGACCTAGTTGTTGGCCTTGTGAATGTCGCCCTCCCTTCTATGGCATGTTTGTTCGTCATATGAGCCACCTTTCTTAGAGATAAGATTATCCTTCCACCATTCATGGAGACTCCTTCTCCTATATAAGCCTCTACCATTGCCATGAGCAGCTAGTTTTTGGATATAGTTTTTGACATAGAGGAATTCATAGTGTATTTAGTGCTGCTCCTAATAGGCAGTTGGTGTGTTAAAGTGTGGATTGCTAGAGAGCTTAAGGATGGTTGTGAAGTCTTGTTGCCTTGTGTGAGAGAGAGAGTTGTTTGTCTTGGGAGATCTACCTCCAAGGGTGAATGCTTATGAGACTTGCTGGCTGG
Source organism: Pinus taeda (assembly GCA_000404065.3). Classification (NCBI taxonomy): domain Eukaryota; kingdom Viridiplantae; phylum Streptophyta; class Pinopsida; order Pinales; family Pinaceae; genus Pinus; species Pinus taeda. Next base: position 52,248 of record APFE031085356.1, on the reverse strand, counting down.
ACCCTCTTGAGTAGGACTCAACGTCAGAACATTGGTTGTACCTTTCTCTGATTTTGATTAATAAAAGATAGATGACTACTGTTATGGTTCCATTCCCATTTGTCTTTGTAATGGTTAATGTGAATTACATCCTTTCTGACTGATGTATAGTTGCTTTTATTAGATTTCACGCTTGTGTTTGTTTTCTCTTTGCATGTGCAGGTGTCCATCCACGAGGATAGTGGAGGATCATGACCGACCAGAGCAAAGGAGCGAGAGCGACATCTCTTCATCAAACAATAGTGCTGGAATCCAAGTAGGTGTTGATTGCCCACTTTTTAATTGCAACTAGGAGCTTGCATAGTAGCATTGATTGATTGTTGCTAGACCCGTTCTGGGCTAGTAGGGATCACCTCTATCCATAGAGGGGATTTAGCTCTCCAACACAATGTGATGACTAGGGAAACCATGCTAAATCTCAAGCTTCAAGGGATTTTAGAAATACCAGCACTGTTTTTCATCTCATAGACAAATCCACAATAGCTCTTGAGTGAATTGTTGAAGATGTTATGATCTCCATTGACTCCTTCGAGAATCCTACTAATTTCTTGGTTCTCTAGCCGAAACCAAGTTTAATGGCTATCCTCTCCTTTTAGGAAGACCTTGGTTGGCCATTGTTGATTCCTACATTAGTTTTAAGGTTGGGAACATGACTATCAAGAATGGACATTTATCCAAACAACTTGTGTTGTATCCTCCTCGCAACCTTCTATTGAACATGACTTATCCTTGTGGTTAGAGGACGAGGAAGAGGATGAATTATGCCACACACCCCCTACCCAATCTTCACTCTAGAAACTATTATAGGAGAGTGGTAACTTGATGAGGATGACCCCATTGACCATATCTTATGGAACCGATCTCTAATGCCATACCAATTGATGAACTAGTGAAATAATCTTAGAGTAATCCTTGGACTGAATTCTTCTCAGTTGAATCAAGTTCAGAGGATGTCAATATTTTAGAATTTGGCCCATTGAGAACTTTAAAAATCAACCCCCCTGTCTCATCTAAGGATGAAGAACAATTGTGAAAAATACTAAGGGAATACTTAGATTATTTTGCTTGGGATTATAAAGAAATGAAATGGGTGCATCCCTCGGTTTGTAGTCATTATATTTACATGAAAGAGGGATACAAACCTGTGCACCAACCATAGAGGACGATGAGCCGGACCCTTAAGGACATTGTGAAGGAATAATTACAAAATCTACTAGATGTAGGGTTCATATAATCCATTTCGAATAGTGATTGGGTGTCCCATATAGTTTTAGTCCCAAAGAAAAATGGAAAGTGGAGTATCTGTGTTGACTATAGAGAGCTTAAGAAGTCCACAAAGAAATACCATTTTCCCTTTCCCTTCATTGATCAAGTCCTAGACGGCCTTGTAGGTAAGAAATTATTTTCCTTCTTGGATGGATTTAGTGGATACAATCAGATCCATGTCAACCCTAAATACCAAGACAAGAATAAATTTACATGCACTTGGGAAATTTTTTCCCATAGAGTTCTCCCATTCTGTCTGTGTAATTCCCCTGCTACTTTTCAAATGGTATTTTTAAGTATCTTTGTTGAACATGTTCATGAGTTTATTGAAATATACATGGATGATTTTACTCCTTATGGTTGTGACTTCCATGAAGCTCTCTCTAATTTGTGCAAGGTCTTAAATTAATGTATTGAAATGAATCTCTCATTCATCCCTAAGGAATGTGAATTCTTGATGAATGAAGGGATTTTCCTTGGCCATTCCTTATCCAAGGAAGGGTACAGGTTGACCCAAACAAGATTTCCATCATCAAAAGGGTCCCTACCCCTCAAAAGAAAAGATATGTTAGGAGTTTCTTGGGATTATATGGGTATTATAGAAGGTTCATCAAATATTTTAGTAAAATGGCCTCACATTTTTTTGGATTACTGGCCAAGGATTCATATTTTTGTCTGAAAAACAACTTTCTAGAGGCTATTGAAGTGTCAAAATAAAAGTTTACCACTACACCCATCCTTAGGGGTCCCAACTGGGCATTTCATTTCCATATCCACACCAATGCATTGGATAAAGCTATCGAGGAAACCTTAAGACAAGTAGAAGATAAATTTTCTTATGCCATCTATTTCATTATTAAGAATCTATTTAAAGTTGAATTGAATTACATTGTCAATGAATAAGAACTCTTAGCTATAATACTTTCTTTAAAAAAATCAGGCACTATATCATTGGGTATCAAACTTGTGTTCATACTGATCATGCAACCATTAAGTATTTAATGAATAAGCTTGATGTCAATTCCATGATAATTAGATGGTTGTTATTGTTACAACAATTCGATTTGATTATTATTAAGAAACCAGGGAAAGAAAATGTGGTTGCAGATTTCCTGTCGAGACTAACCTTGCCTACAGATAATGAGGAGATGGTGTATGATAAACTTCTATATGAACACCTCTTTCCATATCAATTCTTTCTCCTTGGTTTGCTGACATAGCCAACTACTTAGTTGCTGGGAGGTTCCCTCCTAATGTGTCATCCAAGGAGAAAGACAAGATTGTAAGTAAAAGTGCTCCTTTCACTTGGATTGGGGGCAATATTTTTAGATTGGGACTAGGTCAGATCTTGAGGATATGTGTAAGGGAAGAAGATCCCTTTGAAATCCACTCAGCATGCCACAACGAACCTTGTGGGGTTATTTTTCTGCGGAGAGGACAAAATTTAAAGTTTTACATGTTGGTTACTATTTGCCCACTTTACATCAAGATTCAAGGAGATACACCACCAGATGTGATCAGTTCCAAAGGATGGGAAAAGCCACACCAAGGGATGAAATTTCTTTACAACCTCAAGTGGCCTTAGATCCATTTGATAAGTGGGGAATGAATTTCATTGGGCCAATTGATCCACCATCGGGACAGAAGAAGTACATCATTGTGTGCACTTATTACTTGAAAAAGTGGGTTGGGACAAAGGAAATTAAAGCAAAAATGAAGTAGACAGTGGATGAGGCTTTAAGAGAAAACATCTTCTACAAGTTTGGATATCCAAGGGAGGTAGTCACCAATCAAGGAGCACAATTCACATCAAATATGATTGAATATTTCATGAGGCAACACCATATCAAGCACAGGACATACAATTCCTATCATCCTCAAGAAAATGGGCAAGTAAAGGTCACACATAGAGAATTTGAAAGAATTCTAACTAATGTTGTTAGCACCAACAAGAAAGATTGGGTAGATAGACTTGTGGAAGCTAATTGGGCCTATAACACCACTTGCAAGACCATCGCTAGATTCACTACCTTTGAGTTTGTCTATGGGAAGAAGGCCATATTTTCTACTAAATTTCAGTACAATACCTTGAGGACAGTAGCTCAGTTAGACTTGGATCTCACTTCAACACAAAATGAAAGGTTTCTCCAACTCAATGGTCTAGATGAATTCATAATGCAAGGTCTCCTACACACTTAGGTACATGGAAAATTTTAGGGGCTAATGTTCGCCCAATGGGCTAATTTTCCATGATTTTTCCAAAAAGCGATTCGCCAATTTCCAATTTTTATAAAAGATGATTCGCCCAAATTTTAGAATATAAAATTATTTTACCTTAAAAATCGCCAACATTATATAGTGGCTATATGATAAATCATTATAAATTTGAATAATTTTACAAATATATCATTGAAAAATTTATAGTTTGCATATTAGGGATTAGTGAGATTCGCCAATGTTTCTAAACTTCAAGAAAATTTTCCATCCTTAAAATTTTCCTTGCTTAGGTAATCCAACTATAGAGGAATATTTGGCATCGCAAACACATTAGAGAAATGACTTTCCAAGAAGGATATTGGGCCATGTTGTATGATTCTAGATTCAAGGATTTCAAGGGGAAGTTGATGACAAGATGGTTGGGTCCCTATCTAATAGAGAAGTGTCATGAGAATGGATCTATCCAAATAAGAACCATTGATGAAGAAGACATTCCCATTCTTGTCAATGTTCATAGGTTGAAATTTCACAAGAAACCTTTGTCCAAGGGATAATTTATCAGTTCAATCAACACAAATTTAAATGTGATTGGGAGGCTCATATCCCCCACTCCACCAAAATTCTAAAAAATAAAAATGAAAACAAACAAACAAACAAAAAAACAAAAATAGAAAAAAATTAATAAGAGGGCCTAGATGAAAACCTCTATGAGGCATCTGAGGCCAACTCGAGGGTTGAAAAGCTCTCTGACGTAGGATAGGAGAAAAAAAGAAATAAAATAAAAAGATCCCCACATGAAAACCTATTTTGTGAAGCCTAGGTCAAGCATCTAGGTTGAATACCTCTATAGAGGTAGCCTTCTTATCTCAAAAATGAAAAAAAAAAAAAAAAAGTGAAAAAGAAAGAAATAAAAGAGTATCACAATGAAGTAGCTCTTACACCATTTCTGCTAACATTCTTTTTCTTTTGCAGGACTACACACAGTTTCCAGATTTTATGGCTACAAGAATAAACCTACAACTTTCCATCCATCCTCCCATCCACACACCTCATATCCATACTCTCCACTCATATAACCGTATCTCTCAAGCATACAGTCAACAAGAAACTCAAATTTCACCTCCTCACTATGATGCTATAGGAGGGACCTATATTGCTACAGGAGGTCCTATAATGATACAGGAGGAGAATGTGAAGCTATAGGAGGGGGATCTAATGAGAAGAATAGACCAAAAGGCCATGCTTCCTCTAGGAAATGATAAAGGGGGCTCCTCCAATGATTCTTTCATCACCCGTCCATTCTATCTAGCCAAAATTTTCTCAAAATTTCCACTCTGTCCTACCTCCAAAAAAAAACATAGAAACACCTCTTTTCTATTACTCCAACATCTACACCACTACCCCATCACTCTAACTCTGTCCTCATGACATGTCATCACTTCCCCTCAATACCACCATGCAAGATGAAGACTTCAAGGGAGGATTAAATGATTGCTATAGGGAGAAAACTCCTCCTGTAACAACCTGTGCACTCACAACAGAAATCCATGAGATTTTCTTTCACTCACATAAAGCATGATGGAGCCATATCTATAGCCAAGAAGGGACATATCATCCTAAGGAAGGAATTCCACCTGTAATAGAATCTTCGACATTAAGGAGCCACCTTTACACACAACGGAGTTATTGGTCAGGGTATCATCATATGAAGACATGCACCAAAAACAAGAAAAATATTCAACTCTCTTTGAGATCATGATGTTATATGGCCCATCTCCAGCATGCAACCATCTCCAGAAATTCAATCCATAGGTAGGACCAGGTATGGCAACCCTCACCTCTTCCCTATGCATAAAATAACTAAAGTGTGTAATGGTTGAGAAAGGAGTTTTAATAGGCTAGAGGTGCCGAGTGACCTTGGCCTCCCTTGGCTAGTGAACTTAAATTTGTATTAGTCACCCATGAAACATGGAGATGTCAACTCAAAGTTAGGTGGTGTTCACGAAGAGTGGGGTGATAATCATGAGGAGAGAGGAAATGATTGCAAGGAGTGGACACAATGGTCCAGAAAAGGAAACTTGTTTATATGACATGTCACCAAAGGCTCCAAGCTTTTACCCCAAAGAGAATATTATGTATTGGTCTTAACTTCATTTTAACCATCACTCATTCCCAAAATAGGTAAAGGAAGGATGAGCTATTCTATCAGACCACCTAGGGTGCCACCAAGAAGTTTCGAACCCTGTCTGCAGGTGCTACAGGAGGAAGCTACAGGTAGGTCTAAGATACTATAGGAGGGTGGAGGTTAAGCTATAGAATAAATTGAAAGGTGAAAAAGGAGCTAGAGTGGCTCAAAATTGTCTCAAAACTATCATAAACACACAATTTTTTTTTACAAGAAGTAAGTGGCATCCTTGTTAATTTTTTTTACATCCATTTACATGAGACATTTCCCTGAAATTGATAGACTATAAGAGTCAATTAAGCAGTAGGAGCTATTTATGGAAATTTTTGTGGTTAGAAGTAGAGAAAAAGAGTTTGGTTGATATCAATTCTAGCATCCTTCTACCAAGGAATTTAACACTATTTCACCATTGGGATTGTTTTAAAAATTTGAATTCCACACCCAAGTAGCACCAAGGAAGGACACTAGAAGAAACGAGGGGAGGCTTTAATAGAAGAGAATCATATGATACCAAGAGGATTCACCAACGACCTCCTATAATGAAAATCTTCAAAAGACATCAATGATTGTGTTTCTTTGAGTTGTTAAAGGGGTACGATGATGATCTCACTCATGAATTGTCCATGGCATTAAGTTATCAAGGAGAAGACAATGCCACTACTGATGTTAGAGGCTTGGCCATCTCTCTAAGTCTTGAAGCCATAAGTAGAGTGACCACCTTACCCCTAGGAATTCAGTGGAGCAAAGAAGACAAAGCCATGAGTGTCTCAACTAGGAAAAAGTTCTTCATTTTGAAACAGAAGCCTGTAGAAGATAAGAATGGAGTAAGAAGGGAAAGCTTACATTATCCTTAGGATGAGGTAGATTATCATATCCTAAAGTATATATCTTGTGAAGGGAGATTAAGTATGGTATATTCCTACCACTTCAGATTACTTCATGAAGTAATATTCAAGACAGAATTGCCTCTCCCTCAAAGACTTAGTTTTTCACATTTCCTCCTAAAGTAAATCATTGAGTTGAGTCAGAAGATGAGGGCAAGAACCAACACTTATCTCACCCTAGCCTCATGAATTTCATTGTGATGAATTCTTTGAGACACTTAAGGATCATTGTCCTATGGAATAAATTTGTGGCTATGGATAGGGAAACCTTCATAGAAACCCAAACCATCACACCTGGAGAAACACCATCCTCTAGCACTAGAGCTAAAGAAGGAAAAACAAAGGAAGAAGAAGGAGAAAAAATACAGGAGGAAGAGACAGTAAAAAAAGAAGAAGGAAGAAAAGCGTAGGAAGAGGAGGTAGCATAAATAGAGTAAGGAGAACCATAAATTAAAGGATAAGAGGGGAATAAAAAAGTAGATGAAACAATATTCCCTCAGGAGACTTCTAAACCCTAAGAAGAATAGAAGCAACCACATCAAACAAGTCTATCCCCAAGGGATATTGAAAAAAAGTAGTTGTGATATTGGTTAAATTGAGCACACCTGTTAAGCCCAAGAGGAGGCAACCAAGAAAAGGTCCCTTATATCTCAAAACCAGGAAGAGCACTAGAATTAGAGAGGGGAAACCAAAAACTCTCACAAGGGTCCCTATCATTATTGATGAATCACCAAGTAAAAGGGAAGAAGTAGGAACTGGTGAGGGAAAGATTAAGGTGCTAACTTCTCCTAAAAAATAACCAAGTCACCTATAACATTTGTGGGTAGGCCAACCACTATGTCAGTGACCTTCAAGAAACCTAGGACATAAGCTACCTTTGACCAAGCCAAAGAAGAGAAGCTACAGGAGAGATAAGGTTTTTTACAAGAGAAACAGGGGAAGCTATAGGAGTAGAAAAATGAGCTACAAGAAGAAGCATCCACCTCAAAATCAGTTGGAAAGGGCCTTTAAGAGCTCCAAGAGCTTGATCCAAAACCTAGCTTGGGATCCTACGACAAATTTATTGAAGGATTATCCCTAAAAAATTGCAATCCCACTCCTCTATGAGTTGGAGATAGAGAGAGATAGAACCCACAGGTGGACGCAAATTGCCAAATCTAAGAATGTGGAAGATATGGGCTTCATGGAGGAAAAATTCACTAAAATGGGAAAGGAGTTGAGTGATTTGAGACTAAGGGAGTCTATTATGAAGGAGCTACTACTAGCAGAAAACACAAGGTTGAGAGAGAGGTTGCATGAGAAAGAAACACAACTTGCCACCATGGAAATTCTGTCTATAGAAGCCCTACGATCCAGACAACCACCAAAATCATATGCTCTCTTCCTAAATGAATAGTGGCTACAGTTCAAAATAAAAACTCTAGAACAATATGGGTCTCTTTTTTTATGACTACGGGCAATATTGAATTTTGTAAACAAACTATTATGGAAGATAGGGTAAATTTAGCTGAATTCTACATGCACAATTTCATTTTGATAGATCTGAATTTTTGGGATCCCAATTCGAGATTGGGAGACATGCAAGTAATGTCTTAAACATCTTGGTTGACTCATGAATAGATAAGGGAAGAGGAGATGAAAAAGGTAATGACAAAAGAGGGGAAGGAGCCATTGTATATCAAAGCAGAGCTAGTGAGCCTTAAGGCTGTCATCAACAATATAACCTCATATCCTCTAATGCTTCTTTGGAAACCAAATACATTACAACCTAGGAGAAATCCATGATACACTTTGAAGACACCTTTAGAATGTTTGGAAAAAAAAGTATGTGAGCTTTCTAGAGAAGATGGCATGACTTAGATCACACTATATAAGTCCGAGAATATCACTTTCCGAAAAGGCTAAGGAATGCCTTGGAGGGAACACCATTGTACAAGAGATTCATGAAAAGGATGAAGATAAGATGGATAGGAATCAAAATCAGTCCACCCTTGTTGTTATGCTTATAAGAAAGAAGGAACCAAATATAAGAGCAGAAGGAATGGACTTAGATAGAAATGAATGTAGGTTTTTACCCACAAGAAGGCACACCATCTGAGGTGCCTTAGGATGTTAGAGAGGCCACCAGAGCCATGAAATAGATTCACATGAATGAGTAAGTTTCTCATAGGATGGGAAACACCTTTAGTAGGGGGGTGATGATGAGTCCCATCAATAGGTATATCTTGAAGATCAGTATGCTATCCTGTAGCCTTAAAACTATCATTTTCTCACATTAATTCACATTTTTGGTTATAACATGCTTAGTAAGAAGATTAAAAGATGTTTTACATAGTATGTGGACTAATGTGATTTAATTTCATGAAAAGGAAGCATTTTTTAGGCATTTAGTATGCAGGGGCTTGATGGAGACAACTAGGAGAGAATCTAAGATGTTTGTCCACCTTCTTAACTCCCTAAATCGGTTTGGGATCACAACATCCTCTCTCACTAGCTTGAATTCATTGACAGCTAAGTAACTTCTAGTACAAGTGAAGCTCAAGAGGGACCAGATCCACCATTTCTGAGATCAAGGAGAGAATCACTCCTATTTTCAAGGGAGTTGCTATCAGCTACTATTTTGTATAAATAAACAAGATGAAAATCTTGTTAAGATTCAAAGTTTTGATTCAGCTAGGTGTAGCTATTGATCTCAAAGATTGGCATTCTTATTTTTATTTTTATGTGATGTATGAGACATTTACTTTCTGACAATGAGGAGTTGGATATTAAGCTCCATTTGGGTTAGTTTTAGAGGGATGATACCCTTGGGTTTGGGTCCAACCCAGAGGCTTTGGCACCTCTTTTGTACTTTTTTTTGGTTCTTAGTTCCAAGCATTTCATAGATTTCTTTCATTGTTGTAGAGGTTAAGCTATAAAAACCTGTTATTGTAAGATTTTACATCACCTCTCTTATGGGAGAATGGTTGGAAGGATTCACAATATTAACCCAAAAACATTGTGTTTATGATTTCTTGGAAATAGATCTATGTTAGCTGTCCTTCTTCATATCTACTTACTGTAACTTAGGAGACAGTTCAGTGATCAGAGTAGTGTTATGGCATAAAATAGATGTGATTCAAATTCAACTCATATTTTCCATCATAGTTTATATCATTGTGTTAATGATCAATAGATGTATGTATGTGGATAATTGTAGGGATGTGTTGATTTGTAGGGGAGGGCACCTCTTTCACCTCCATTTTGGAATTCTCCATATTATCTTTCCATCCGTAAATTCTACCCTCAAACCTATGCTTCCATAATCACTCTACATAGGAAATTTAGGACATTGTGGGAACTAATCCTGGTGCAAGACAAACTTTTGGGAGGTTCTGGGATTGGCTAGGAGGCTTCCCCAACCTTCCTTCACTCTCATAAACCCTCATCTACCTCTTCATCCCCTTCAGACATCATCTCCACCCTAGAAAGGCTCTCAAAACCCCTCCTATATCATTACAAGTCCTCTTGTAGTAATACAAGACCTCTTGTAGCAATACAAGACCTCTTATAGTAACACCTGTAGCAGGCCTATAACACCACTTTTCTTCACCTGGTTTTCTCCTCACTTCAACCTTATTTTGGTAAAGATGAATAATGACCCCAAATTTTGATTTCATGATCAAGAGAAGCTCCTAGACCACTCCAACCATTTTTTTTCCCCACTGGGAAATAGAGTAGCATTAGTGTTTTTCAATCACAAGCATGATACAAGTTAGATTTTTTATTTTCAAGCATGTGTGAAATAGATAGATGATACATGAAATTATATTTCTGATTTATTGAATCATGCAAGATAGAGTACCTTCCCTTTTGCAAATAGATTAACCCTTTCCCTTTCATGAAATGATTAATTAACATCTGCAAGTTGAACAAATAACATTTTCACTTTCATATCTAGAATTAGTTTTCAATCATGCTTTCATCAACAAGAATTCACTATAGTTAAGTAGGAGGAATGGTCTATGAACACCTTGATATATTGTCATGAATGAGGGTGGCATGAGTAGAATCTAACCTACTATTCATATAGTATTGTCACCTCTAATTTCGTACGAACCTTGGGTTGATAATTTGAGTTGAAGATCCCTTGGGAGTTGCAACATTCTTGGTGCAATAACACGGTTCACCAAGATATATATAGTTAGTTTACATTAGGATTATTTTTTCCCTTATCTTCCTCTTCACAAGAGGAGGAATCCAAAGGCTAATGGAGCCTATAAACCCATTGAGGATGACCAGACCAAACAAGTAGGGGTATTGGAAGAGCTCGAGTCAGGGTTGTTTCTCCCTTGTTAACTAGGGTGCCGAAACCCGCATCAAAAAAATGGCTCTAGAAGGTGGAGCCATCCAATGTAAATGGAAAAAGGAAGTTATAAAAAATAAAATATTAGGTAACCTAATGTCACCAAGATTAATATAGATCCTCCCCCTACTTAGACTTCCACTAGTTCTTAGCCACAACTTGAATAGACCAAAACAGAACCTCCCTCTCCAACTTAGTCATATGTTTGAGATGAAATTTATTGTTCAAAGATTTTTCTGAGTTGCTTTCAGGGAGACAAGAAAATTTGGAACATAAATATTCTATCCACAAAAGATTGTATCACCACATAATTACTCATGTTGACCTTCAGTTATGTTGATAGGGTTGAATGTAGCCAACAGTTAGGGGCTCTCCCCGGTGTGAAGTCCCAAATAGACCTCACATCGTTTGGGATAGGAGCCCCATATGGTATGTAGGTCTGACTTCCATCATGTTGGTTTTCACTCCTAGATATCAAATGAGGAGATGTTGAAGTGAGGGAGAGTTAGGAATTCCCAGACAATAGGAATGACATCAACCAAAGATTGACAACCTACAAGATGAGATACAATAATGTAACAAAAACAACAACAACAACAAAAATATACATGCCACAAGAGGTACTAGTGAGCTAACACCATCTCACACATGCGTAAGTGGAAAGTGCCAGAGGTTAGCTGCAAATTAGTTCACAATATATTACTGACCTTGCATGGAATAAGGACGCAAATATTCAAAAGAAAACACACTTGTGATAACAATGAATTAGTTCATAGAAAAATAACCTACTCACAAGTAGACATACACACATAATATAAATACTAGATAGATATTATAAACACATGGACGTGCATGGGTATCATTGTCAAAATATGACAACTTTTCTTTAACATTGCTTCAACTACAAGTACATATACAAGAAATAATCAAAGCCCAGTAGTGAAACATGGGTTTCTGAGACCATCTCTCAATGCCAAAACCTTAGCCTCACCACCACTCTCTTTACTAGCTACCAAGAGCTGAGTGCCCCTAGATCTTCAAGCATAAATCAACTATCTACTACTAGTCCTAACTCAAGTGCTAAAATTACTATTAAACAAGGCATGAGGGTATACATATAGAGGTGAGGTGACTGTTCACATAACATGAATTTTCATCTACCCTCATGACCCTTAAACTTCCTCACTTCTCTCTCTTGTCTAATGATTTTTACATATTTGGCTTAGTCTAAGCATAGCTACTGGTATCATGAAGATAAATATTTACATTATGTTGGAAGAGAAGTTATGAGAAGAGTACAAAGGGTTCTCTGAAACCCTAGAGTATTCAATGCCAATGTTGTTTCCAAGTCCTCGGATAAGATTTTTTTTCTTGCTATTGTGCCTTATTTACATCAAACTGACCTTTGATTTTATGTCCTTGGTATGCCCAATGGGTCTTAGGGGCCTGAGTGGATCTAGTTTTCTATCTTTCTGAAACACTAATTGCGCAGCTTCGGCAAGAAAACCTAGCTTTCTCCATACAAATGAACATTTTATACATGCAATAAATAACATTGGTTATACATACTTTCCAAAAAAGAATGATATTAAAAAAATAATCACTTGATTGAAAGAAATACATTAATTAGGACCCATTTATAGTCCCCTTTTGTGTAACAATGTTGTCGAAGCAAGTGGCCTTTGCAGAGTCTTTCTAAGCTTCCTCGATCTTGTTTTCATCCATAAACCTACTATCGTCCATAGAACAAATGTTGAATGCAATTTCGCTATCCTACAATGGCAAGATACATAACACTTTAAAACTAGATGTATTTGCCATGTCTTGAGAAAGCACAATGACAAATTGTTCTACGACATTATGCCACCACCGGTTAACATCGATGTAAATCTACTTTAATGAAACAAGTAGAAAATATCACAAATAATAATAAGAAATAATTTATGGCCCTGAGATATCATCATCAAAATGGCTAGGTCTTCCATAGGCCTTTGTATGTATTTTGTGCATACGCAATATGTCTTTTAAATGTATGTGGAATGTTTCCTTCGGTATAATGAAGAGACATGTGTCTCGTGTTATTATATTGTTCACATATTTGAGCCATGTGTCTGGTGTTATTAGATTGTTCAAATATTTGTGTTTTTAGATGTGGAGGTTTATTTTATATTGTATCTCCCCCTTCCTAGCTATCTTTATTTTTTACTTTCCTCAACATATCCTTGGGTCGTCATACATGCTGCACTTACTATGTTCATGAACATGCTTTGGGAGTACATCATACGTGGTGTGTAATTAATTAAACATCACTTAATATGCCTTTGAACAATTATGTGTGTCACAACATCTTTCTACGTGAGCTTTCATTATTCGATGGGGCCTTTCCAAGCACATTACTTGGTTTTATCACATGTGGGAGTGCCACTCTCGCCTGGTCACAATTAGATATGTGACCCATGAGGAGGTCACAAAATTGCAAGATGGGGCAGGCTGCTTCTTTTCTCCCCATCCGTGATCGCATTCAACTCCACATATATGTCGTATTTTCCAAATGTGATTTGTAACTTTGACATGGTAGCAAGTCGCATCCAGTTGTGGTGTGCTTTGAGCTCACACTCGAGGATGAAAATAGAAATGTCAACCTATGGAGAGTTATATGCTATTCATGGAGGTTGCATAGTCTAGTCCAATGCAGGTCGCATCATGGTGGCTTGTCTGAGGCTTCATAATGCGATTGTGCGACCTAAAGAGAGGTCACCTAATGACACTTTTTGGAGCATGCTTTTGGGGCTACAATGGCGATTAGTGACGTGGGAATAGATTGCAAATGATATATGTGAGAAAAGGGGTGCATACTCCCTCTATACACTTTTGCTAAATACCTGCACAAGACAATTGTGCTGTCAAACACATACGGACCTACTGTGAGATGCAAAGCTTCTTAGGAAATTCAAGAGGAAATCGTTCTCCTTCTTTTGAACATTTTTCTCCATCTATCTTCTTTATTATCGTCACCTAGTTGCTTGTACGAAAGAGGTTGACCATGTACTCCAATGGTGAGAATAGAAAGATAATGTATGTTGAAGCTTCTTGTTGTGTAAATGCCTGAACTGATTTGCAACAAACTTCAAATATTCCGCCCTCAGTGCAAATGCATCCACTTCCACTAAAGTTATAAGTGTCCCTGTAGAAGTTGTCAGGTTTACACTAGATTTTGGATCCAAAGCTCAAGTGAGCAGTTATTCACCACATAACTCACGAGGACCCAACGTAATTGAATTGAAAAGTCCACTTCTACTCCCATTTCTGGATGTATTCTCTAAATACCCATGAATGATGAAGAGCATTTTATTCACTGAATCAATATATGTTTCTTCAGTGCTAAGTGCAGAAAAGTTCAAACATAAGTGTTGTTGTATATCACAATGGAGATTTTTAGGTAAGCTTCACAAAGGTGTCTCTTCATCGACTCCACATGTGGCAAACCATTTGTATTGTAGAGCATATGGACGTGGCAAACCATTTTTATTGTAGAGCATATGGACGTTGGTCGTGTTTCATCCATTCTTTTGTATCCCTTCTCTTAATCCTTCACTCTTTAAGAATATTTGTTAGAGATCGCAAAAATGTCTGCATGTTCCCAATCACATGTGAATATAATACTAAATCAATATTTGCAATGAGGATAGAAAAGAAAGTAGCTCCAATGTAAGTGTCTGTCATTAAATTTTGTCCTAAGGAACTAAGATTCCTTAAGCCGTAAATTTCTTTTTCCATAAATTTTGATGAGACAATCCCAATTTGCATAACATCTCCAAAAATACGATATTGAAAACTGATGTTGTTATCAATTGCATTACAATTTCCCATACAGTAGTATTTTCATTCCACCATTCATGAAGAGGCATGAGATTGTCATTTAAACTGCGACAATCTAAATAATCAAGAATGTAGTTCTGTGGTTTTAAGGTTCCACTTTTCTTTCTACATTATGTCCACCGACATGTATTTTGATGTTCGATGGCTAGTAAATACCATGAAGCACATAAAACATACAGGTTGGCTATCTTACAGAGTAGTATGTTTTTTTGCAGCCTGGCATTCCCATACAGGTGTCTGTTCCAGTGCATCGACATGCATCTACTCTAAATTTATTTCCTTAAGAGTCATGCGCAATTCATATTTAATTGAAATTTCATTGACATGAATCCCATGCCACTCTTAAATTCCTTAATTAAGAGTGCGTTGACGATGAATCACTAACAAACACAGTAGTCTCAATACATAATATTTTTACAGGCGTCTTGATGTTTGGCTCCAGTCACCATCCTAGCCACACATTAAATGTTATATCATTGACACATTAGGTCACCCATTCCACGTATTTTTTGTTGTTGTCACTGTCTATGCATTTTCTTGGGATCAAATTTTATCATAAGATATACGCAATGACATTCTCAAAGCAGTCAGCTCATTATGAATCTCCCCAGCATTTTCTTGGTATCCCCCAAATATATATATACTAGCATTTGCACCACATGTTGCAAAGGAAACGCCCTAAGGCATAAACTCTAAAAGGATGGCACTTGATATTGCAAATTATCATCAAATGTTGGTAGCAACATCATGATAATCTATATGAAATCGATAGAGTTGTGAATTTATCCTTTCATCCACTAGTTCTTAGATACGTTGCCCACTAGTCATCCTAGTCAACTCTAGATGTGATGTTAACACAACCAGTTTTTAACAAAATAGAATTGGTTACACCCTCTTTCCAACCACAAATTTGACTAGAATCCAATAGGAATTTCAGGCACATTCAAAGTTCTATATGGTGGAATGATTCCATTGGTATGTTTTGCCCAATTTTAAATTAAACCAGATCATCCGACACAGTCAGAGTTCCAGATCAATCAACACTCTGACTGTTGAAAACTACCTAAGATATTCAAAGTTGTTTGGGTCGTCAGAAAAGAACCCTCATCAAATAGGGGTGAAGGGAGTCCATTTTCATTATCTGCAGAATTTGATTGTACCTACAACATGCAAAATGACGCTTATGAACAAAAATCCCTTTTAGTAAAGCATAGGAAAAACTTCAGTAACTTGGCACACTACCATGCCTGCAATTGCTGCCACAGTGACATTAACAACAGTCTTCACCCATTAGTCAAGTTATTTCCAGCCACTGCAGTATACCACAGAGAAACAATAAGCACGTTTAAGCCTTTAGTAGGTATATGATATCGAAAAAAGAACTCAAGACTACTGGGTTTCTTCCATGACCGAGTGACTTCTCACCTTCAGCCACATTGAGGAAGAGAGCGTACTAAACACATATTTTAAGACTACCTAAGATATTCAAAGTTGTCTGGGTTGTCAAAAAGGAACTGTCATCAAATGGGGTGAAGGGAGTCCATTTTCATCATCTGCAGAATCTGGCCATGAAAATCAAATATTAAAAGTAGAATACATTATAATTATTCAAACCTAAGTTTACTGTATATTTAAAAAGACATGTTCATGCATTTTCAAGCATAAGCATTGAATTAATTCAAGTCTCGACAAATATACAAATCTCAAGCATATATTGTGTTACTAAAAATCCAAAGCGAAAATTAATATAATTGAAGAGATGACTGCATAGGGATTCTACAATCACAAAATAATTTTTTGAAATCCCCAATGAAAGCTACAGGGTGTTAACTTTAGGGATATATTCCTTTTGAGAACTTTCATGTGCAATAATTCTTATAGACTTCTCTGCAAAGAATAAGGAAATGCAGGTGCATGTATTTGTCGAGATATTACTGATATGTAGCGCATGCTATTAAATCAATCTAAAATTCAATCGATAAGTAAGCACCATAAATATACTTTGTTACCACAAGGAGTAGATCGATCTTGAAATATCATTACACAGATCTCTCGCAGTCATAATAGCTTAACAAATCGTTTATCAGAACTAAAATGGACGCTACAGGTCATTAGCTCCAAGTTTAGATTCGTCTTTGAATGGGTGTTAATCTACAACAAATATATGGTGTTATGATCTACTTAAGCTATGTAGAATAGATTGCATATGCTCAATCATTACATAGCATGCACAAAAAAGAGTAATTGCATCCAAGCTAATATACTTTGTAATAAAGAAATCTAGAATATCATCTACAACATGTGGAAATACGTAGCTATTCCTGGGATAAATACATAATATGTCCCTGAGAATACAATGTGGACTCTCATTGTTGGATCGATGCCACATAATATATGTTGGCTCACACACAATGCAGGAAAAATTTTAGTTCAATTCTTATATTACTAAAACACAGAGGAAATATCTACACACAAATCTGTAGATTGAAATTCATTCAAACCAAGGTCAATGCAGGTCGTCTACTGCAAACATGTAAAATAAACCACAATAAACACTAAAGAAAGGTATTGACAAAATATCCCTGGTAACCTAGTACAACATATTACAATCGCACTATAACTAGAGGAGAAGAAGGTTGGATAGTGGGCCCAAACGAACCAGCATGCCCCTCTCGAAAGAGAACTTAACTCAAATCAAGATATTAACATACAAATGCATAACATTCCAACAAGAGTAACTTTTGTATTGAAAATGCAACCTCGTAGTTACATTGAAGTGATCTAACAATCCATTACAAAAGAGAGATTGACCTTGAGGGTTAGATTTGGACTAATATAGAATAAAATTACAACAATAATTATTACAATACTCTCTACGATTTTCCCTCCCCCTGCTCAAGGTCGACACTATGAATTTTATACACCGAAAGATATATGATAGTTTTAGGTTCACAATTATCTTGTAACCTTCCATATCTTGAATATCCTAATCAAATCAAGTCTTCTTGTTGTTTAAATATTAGATCTGGAATTGAAAGCCCAACAAAGATGGAATGGTAGATCTAGTTGAGAATCCTCCAATGAAACCCCAAATCTAGGCTTTCTCTAGTGCACTTGAATTAGCAGATTGGAAATATGCCCATGATTTCCTGCGTGACTTCAAATAAACAAAAAAGGGAGAGGAAGGAATCCCAAAGAAAAAACCTAGTTTTGTCATCTCGATCTTGGAGCTCCTCAAATGTGAGAGTTCTAGAAAATCTAGAATTAATTTCCCAATAGATCTAGATCTACTAGAAACAAACACAATGCAAATCAGGCCAGCGCACAGGTTAGTCACTTCCTCCTCATCAGAGGTTTTCACACTAGGACTTTACTTTCTCCTCATCAGAGCTTTTCACACCTCATGGAGCTGTCTCTTAACTACTTTATCTTTCAATATAGTGTCACTATATCCCGTTATTCATCCACTGACAATGATGTTGTGACATTGGCCTACCATGAAATAGTTGAGGCCCTGTTTAGGCAGGTCTTGTAATTTCATTACTTGAACTATATGTTGCTTTTGGGTTATAAAAGCATCATTATTCCATTAGTTACCAAGTTCATGAGCTAACATCCACTTCATAATTTACCGCTATTGCAGAAACAAATTTTAAAATAAAAATACATTCCAACTGACTACAAACCATTTTCTATTCAGTGATATCCTTTCTAAATCCGCCTTTTGCTACTTTGAACTTCAATTTAACATATGCATCACTTGGGAAATTTGGTTTCTGCTGTACAAATACACAAAATCATGTTTAAAAACATTTCGCTATATTACAAATAGCTCCAAATAAGAAATGCATATTTCCCTACTACAAGCTCCATCCAACATATCTAGCTGGTACATAAGTTTTTCCCCCATTAAGATTTAAAAAAAAAATTGTGGATCAATAGTATTTAAGATTGTGAATCAATAGTATTTTTCAAAATAGAGAAAAACTATCGATTACATAATACCTAAAAAGCAAGGAATGCTCTTTCTCACGTTCAACCACATTGAGGAAGAGAGCATACTAAACACATATTTGAATACTAACTGATGTATTCAAAGTTGTCTAGGTTGTCACAAAGGAACCCTCATTAAATGGGGCTGAAGGGAGCCCATTTTCATCATCTTCAGAATCTAATTGTACCTGCAACATGAAAAATGAAGCTTATGAACAAAAATCCTTTCTAGTAAAGCATAGGAAAAACTTCAGTAACTTTGGCACATTACCATGCTTGCAATTGTTGCCACAATGACATTAACAATAGTCTTCACCCATTATTCAAATTATTTCTAGCCACTGCAGTATACCACAGAGAAGCAATAAGCACGTTTAAGCCTTTAGTAGGTATATGATATCTAAAAAAGGCCTCAAGACTACTAGGTTTCTTCCATGACCAAGTAACATCTTACCTGCAGCCACATTGAGGAAGAGAGCATAATAAACACATATTTTAAGACTACCTAACTTCTAAGGTATTCAAAGTTGTCTGGGTTGTCAGAAAGGAACCCTCATCAAAGGGGGGTGAAGGGAGTCCATTTTCATCATCTACAGAATCTGGCCATTAAAATAAAATATTAAAAGTAGAATACATTATAATTATTAAAACCTAAGTTTACTGTATATTTAAAAAGACATGTTCATGCATTTTCAAGCATAAGCATTGAATCAATTCAAGTCTCAACAAATATACAAGATCTGGAGAATATATTATGTTACCACAAATCCAAAGAGAAAAATAATGTAATTGAAGAGATCACTCCATATGCATTCTACAATCACAAAATATTTTTTTGGAAATCCCTAATGAAAGCTACAGGGTATTAACTTTAAGGATATATTCCTTTTCATAACATTCACGTGCAATAATTCTTATAGACTACTCTGCAAAGAATAAGGAAATGTAGGTGCATGTATTTGTCGAGATATCACTGATATGTGGCGCATGTTATTAAATCAATATAAAATTTAATTGATAAGTAAGCACCATAAATATACTTTGTTACCACAAGAAGGAGTAGATCGATCTTGAAATGTCATAATACAGATCTCTTGCCGTCACAATAGCTTAACAAGTCATTTATCATAACTAAAATGTAGGTCCATGTATTTGTCAAGATATCACTGATATGTGGCGCATGTTATTAAATCAATATAAAATTTAATTGATAAGTAAGCACCATAAATATACTTTGTTACCACAAGAAGGAGTAGATCGATCTTGAAATGTCATAATATAGATCTCTTGCCGTCACAATAGCTTAACAAGTCGTTTATCATAACTAAAATGGACGCTACAGGTCATTAGCTCCAAGTTTAGATTCGTCTTTGAATGGGTGTTAATCTACAACAAATATATTGTGTTATGATCTACTTAAGCTATGTAGAATAGATTGCATATGCTCAATCATTACATAACATGCACAAAACAGAGTAATTGCATCCGAGCTAATATACTTTGTAATAAAGAAATCTAGAATATCATCTACAACATTTGGAAATACGTGGCTACACAAAACCTTTCATCAACCAATCAATATCTTCCTGGGATAAATACATAATGGGATAAATACATAATATGTCCCTCAGAATACAATGTGGACTCTCATTGTTGGATCGATGCGACATAATATATATTGGCTGACACATATGCAGGAAAAAGTTTAGTTCAATTCTCATATTACTAAAACACAGAAGAAATATCTACACACAAATCTGTAGATTGAAATTCATTCACACCAAGGTCAATGTAGGTCTTCTACTGCAAACATGTAAAATAAACACTAAAGAAGGGTATTGACAAAATATACTTGGTAACCTAGCACACCATCCTATGATCGCACTGTAACTAGAGGGGGAGAAGGTTGGATAGTGGGCGCAACCCAACCAGAGTAACTTTTGTATTGAAAATGCAACCTTGTAGTTACATTGAAGCGATCTAACAATCCATTACAAAACGAAGGTTGCTGAGCTTATCCAACTTGTACCTAAGAGCCAAATTATACGCCATCACCATGTTATTTATTTCCTCAATGCATTCCCCGTCGGTGCTGTTACGCTCCCATAAGAAATGTGGTGCACATCCAAGAGGCCCTAAACCCACGCACACAAACTTTCTTGCGTTCGCAGTATACAGATTCTGCACAGTCATAAATATTACCCAAACTGCAATTCAATTCAACAAGACTGAAATGATTATTATTTGTATGGTCAAGAAAATTATTTTTGGTATTGTCAAGAAACCTTAGACTAGGAGGATAACTGACCTGCACACACCCTAAACCCTGAACACTGAACATGAAGATTTGCAGGATAACTGAACTCCACCATAAACACTAAATCCCGAACACGAAGATTTGCAAGAAAACTGACCTCCACAATCCCTAAAACCCTGGACACAAAGATTTGTAGGATTACTGACCTCCACTTCTGCGCTGATGGCATCGATGAGCAATTGGTTGAATTGCCATGGCGTGAATGAGGAAAAGCCAAAAGGATTACGCAGGTAGAAGTCAATATAATCGATGCTTCCTATGGAGATATAAATAATGGACTTCGAAATTATTTGATTCGTTTATTCTCGCCCTAGGATCAACGATATCTGCTCAATCGTTTCTGTAGCTAGCTTAGCCTGCTGCCCCAACAATATGCGTTGTCCCTGTTTTTGAATGAATGAATATAAACAAATTCTGTTAGACCAATCCCCATTATTTCAAAGAAAATTTACAGGAAGTATTACTAATCATATCGTTGAGTACAGGGGCAATCAGTACTTGGTCTGAGTCACTGGGACGCAAAACCCGCGCCCCTGCAGAAGCGAAATTGAGTCCACGCGCCATGGTTTCGATTCGCCCCGCTTGTCCAGGAAATGGCTGAACCAGCGGCATAGCCATGAGGTTTGCTGTTACATTTCAGAGAAGGAAATTTATAGTGAAATCGATCGATATAGATGAAGAAAACCTAGACCATGCGGTTCTAGGGTTTGTCGGGAGATGTATACACATTGTTTATATTATACAGAGATCGATCGTTACAGATGAAGAAAACCTGGAACATGAGCATCTAGGGTTTGCATGGAGATGTATACACATTGTATATATTCCAAATAATCAAGAAATCTTACCTAGGTAATCTACAACGAGTCGGACGTTGGATAATCTTCCTGTGGCGATGTGGGTGTCGAAATCCCTTCCATATGGAGGGTGATTCGCTCTCGCAAAAATTCCAAGACTGTTGTTATTCCCGCAGGCTACAGTGGAGTCTCCAAAGATAAAGAACCCAGGGACCAGCGAATGATGGTGAGCCAGTTTGTTCTCTGTGACAATTGAAGATGCATTCCCTGTGGAGTTGGCGTGTGTTCTGAGTGGAGTCGGATGGTCCAAAGGATCTGTTCTGTTCTCATCCCGAGGATCGAACTCGTGACCTGGTAGTTGCTCCTGTGGGTTTCTGTATTCTTGTGACAAGCGCATCTGCGTGAGGTGCAGAGATCTGAAAAAGATAACAACGCCCAAGATGAGGAGCGCAACAGTGGTATATAGAACCCTACGGTGCACACCGGTTCTTGGCTTTCGAACAGAGAGCTTCATCGCCAGCTGGGGAAAGAACTTTCCGAGCAAGGAGAGGTCGTTGCTTTGCGTGGCCGGTTGCGATTCTTATAACGTTTAATACCGGTAGAATTAATCTAAGGGCTCAAACAATTTTAATCGTCTAACAACTAAATCAAGGGCCTACGAATGGACACGTAACCTCACAGGGGAGTTGATTTCAGATGGAAACGCCTTACGGCGTAAAAACAATTTTATCCACGCAAAGTGATGGTTCTTTGTCTCCATTACATGATTTGTATGGATTAGTCTTGGTTTCGAGGCCTCGAATCTCATTTGGTAGCACCTTGTTTTTATTTATTTTTTATTTTTATTTTTTTCAATGTAGTTGAACCCTCCATATGACTGCAACATTTGCCAGTCCACTTCCAATGTGCAATGCAAGGGATCAATGGTCATATGATTCTCCTCAAGCTTCCATATCACTTGCCCAATCCATTTTCTTCATATTAATACACTACCCTATAATATATAGGCCTTTTTGAAATACCTTCCAGATTA
>APFE031085356.1:3135-22237 GCA_000404065.3 Pinus taeda | reverse complement strand
TGTTATTTAGGTTGTTTTTGATGAGTAAAATAGCTTTTCATGCTCAGATTTAGTTGATAGGTTGTTAACAGAAAAAGCCTCGAGAAAAGGGCCATCAAACATCTGTGGTTTCACCTCTCCCTCAGTGGGATCAGGAGCTGTGACTAGGATGACTTTGCTGCCCACAAAAACATTGATTTTGCTTTGCCACGCAATCACTAGTGTTTGATTTTCATGTGTAGAAGTTGGTTACAAGTTTAGACTTTCATTTTCTTAGTTGCATGAGTTAAAATACATGGTTTAATTGCAGGTCACACTTCTGTTCATTCTCTTTACTAACAGCTAGCAAATTAGGTCAACGTAACTAGGTCTTTGAATTTACAAGTCTTTGTTGGTTCAGATTGGAAAAACGACTTGCAGAGCACTTGTACCACTCCTTCATCTACTTATTCTCCATCAGTGCCATCCACTCCACCCTCTACTTAGAATCCTTACCTCACGTTTGCCACATTTGTTCACATAACCCTAGTTTTTGTGCCATCATTGCCCTAGCCTTCTTCAAGCCAAGTCAACCTTCTACACCTCTTCACCGATCCACCCACCAGTCCTTAGGCCATTTTTAGACCCCTATCCTACCTCCAGATCCACCATGCACCTTCCCTTACTCATCCACTTCCTAAAAACCGACTTCCAAGTTTCCTGTAGAAATTCTGGAGTTTCCTGTAGAAATCCTGAAGTTTCTTGTAGAACCCGTGCAAACTTCCTATAGAAGCTCACAAGTGAGGTTTCCTGATAGCCAAACCTTGTGAGACTCTGGGGAAGGGTGTTAGGGACTCCTTAGACCCTCTTTGAACCTTCCTGACCTCCCCCAAGCATTTCCTCTCGCCAATCCACCTCTGCACAGTCAAAAGCTAGTTAAAAGCACATGCATGATAGTTCTAACAACTTATTCAAAAATACAAAAAGATGTTTTCTTTAGATAGTGATAACTTAGACACATGCATTTTACCTTCCTAGAAGTCAATGGTATCTCTTTCAGTAGTTTTCATTCTCTTTCTTGCATCAGTAGGACTAGCTGGTAGAATTAGGGTTTGTTAGCGTTTGCGTTTCTTTTTGGCTTTCAATTTCTTTCCGCAAGTAGATTAGCTTCCTTTGAGTTAGCTTTCATCCATCAGTTAAAAAGCTTCTTCTAAAAGCTCATAGAAGTTGGCTTAAGCTCCTAGCGGACTTGTGCCAGCTAACTAAGTGATAGCTGCGGCAAGAGCTAGTACTTGTGCATACAGCACCGTCGCTTCCAAGTTTGTTACGAACTACCGGGTTGATAAAATTAAAGAAGGGCGTCCCAGGAGTTGCAGCATTATTGGTGCAATACTGGGGCCCACCACTATGCAATGCCCTTGCCACTTTCCAGAGGGAAATTCTGGGTATCTTTGTCAAGCTAGTCCATGATGAAGTAGAAATTTATATGGATGACTTTACACCTTATGGGTGTGATTTCCAGGAGGCTCTCTTTTTAATTTTTAACCCCATACAGAAATTACCTGCATACGAATTCTAAAACACAGAAAATAAACAGCGTGAGAGCATAACATGTAAAACATATATACACAGATATTTTCCCTTGGATCCCAAAACTGGGACTACCAGCTTGATTTTTCATTATTTTCCTTTCAATGTTACAATACATATTTATACATGCCGAATAATCCAATACCATGGACCGAAAAACCATCGCGTCCAAAACCATGGACAGAAAACCATCGCGTCCAAAACCTGGATAGAAAAACATCGCATCAAAAACCATGTGCAAAAAATCATGCACAAAACCATAGGTAGGTCTACCCAACCTAATATAGAGTCCAAAAATAAAATTTTCTAGGGCGCTGCCCCAGACCCCATAGAGTGGGGTTACTTGCACCCCTCAAACACCCTGTGACTCCCCCTACTACGCAATCATCGCAACAGACTCCACCCCCCTTCTAAGCCCCTTGTTAACTACATGGGCTAGTCATGGAAAGAATATAACACAACCCAACATTCTCCCACTTGTTGTTTTCTTTCCACAGAGGGCCGCAAGAGATCTTAGTCACTTATCCAGTCCTGTAGTGCCCATTGTTTCTCTACACCAAGATAGCTTCTCAGAGCTCACAGATTTTGTCAATGCATCTGTAGCATTCTTCAAAGTGTCCACCTTTACCAGCAACAACTTTTTGTCATCTATCATATCCCTCACAAAGTGATACTGAACATCAATGTGCTTTGTCTTTGAATGATATGCAAGGTTCTTTGCCAGGAAAATTGCACTTTGGATGTCATAGTCCATCCTTATAGCTCTTTGTACTAACCCCATACTTGAACACCATCTCTACAACCAAACTGCTTCCTTGCTTGCATGAGTGGCTACCATGTATTCTGCCTTTGTAGTTGATAGTGCCACTACAGATTGTTTCTTACTCATCCAATTGACTGCACCTCCAAATAGGTTAAACACATACCTACTTGTAGATCTTCTCTGACCTAGATCTCCAGCCCAATTTTCATCAACAAAGCCATGAATATCCAACACTCTGTCCAATCCTGGCCTTCCTTGGTATCACAAACCATAATCACTAGTGCCACGCAAATAGCTGAAAACCTGCTTCATTATTTTCCAGTGCTCCTTCCCTGGTTTTGACATAAACCTACTCAATAATCAAACTGCATGTGCAATGCCTAGTCTAGTATAGACCATCGCATATACCAGGCTACCGACTGCACTTGCATATGGAAGATGAAACATGTCCACTTCCTCTTCTTGTGTCTTGGGAAACTGTTCAATAGATAACTTTCCACCTACATGAATAGGAATCTTCACAGGTTTACTATCCTGCATATTAAACCTCTGCAATATTGTCTTGACATACCTCCTCTGGTTTAACCAGAACTTCCTCTTTGTTCAATCTCTTTTAATTTCCATGCCCAAAATATAGTTTGAAGAACCAAGATCTTTCATGTTGAATTTGGATGAAAAATGGGTTCTCAAATCCTAGATAATTTCTTTGTCATTTCCAATCAGCAACATATCATCCACATACAAGACTAGATAAATAACACGGTCACCAATTAATTTAAAATACACACAGTGATATACTTTACTTACAGTGAAGCCAAGTCCCCGTATAAATGTATCAAATTTCTGATACCACATCCTTGGTGATTGTTTTAACCCATATAAAGACTTCTTTAACTTGCATACTAGTTCTTTCTTACCCTTCTCCGCAAAGCCTTTAGGTTGCTTCATGTAGATCTCTTCTTCCAGATCCTTGTGAAGAAATGTTGTCTTCACATCCATCTATTCTACCTCAAAATCAAAAGCAACAACAACAGATAAAAGAAATCTAATAGAAGTTACCTTCACAATAGGAGAAAAAAATATCACCAAAATCAATTCCCGACACCTAGGAATAACCCTTTGCTACGAACCAACCTTTGTATTCCTCCACCTTTCCTTCTTCATTTGTCTTCTTCTTGAACACCCATTTGCTGCCAATGGGTTTCCTTCAAGCCGACAACTCCACCAGATCCCAAGTCTTACTTTTGTGCAAAGATGCCATTTCATCAACCATGGCGTCTTTCCATAGTTTTCCATCCTCTAAATCTACTAATTGCTTCACAGTTCTGGGATCATCATTAGTAATAGATAAAGCAAAATTTGAATAGAAAGAAGATGGACTATACCTTTCTGGTTGCCTTCTTTCTCGAACTGATCTTCTCACACCCAGAGTTTGTGGCTCTTCATCTTCTGATTCCTCCTCTGTTGTAGAGTCTGGCTCTTCCTCCTTTAGCTCAAACTCTATCTTCTCAGGTTCCTTTGGTTGGACTTCATGTTTAATAACATCTTTCACCTCTCTGAACACCACATCTTAGTTGTACACAACCTTCCTTGTTACTGGGTTTCAAAACTTATAACCCTTTAAATTGTCCTTATACCCAATAAAGATGCACTTTTCAGATTTACTATCCAACTTGGTTCGTTTCTCCTTTAGAACATGTATGTATGCATCACATCCACATACCCTTAGATGTGAAAGAGAGGGTTTCTTACCAGTCCATACCTCTTGTGGAGTCTTGTCCTCCAGCGCTGATGAAGGTGATCTATTGACCAGGTAGCATGCTATCTCCACCGCCTCTGCCCATAATTCCTGTCCTGAGTTGGCACCACTGAGCATGCTTCTTACCCTTTACATCAAAATCTTGTTCATTCTTTCTGCAACTCCATTTTGCTAAGGTGTATCTGGACTAGTCTCCTGCCGCGCTATACCACACTTCTTACAAAATTCTTCAAATTCCTTACTGCAAAACTCTCCATCGTTATTTGTCCTCAGCACATTTATCTTCTTCTATGTCTGGTTTTCCACCAGAGCCTTAAATTCTTTAAACCTATCAAAGACTTCAGATTTCTTCTTAAGGAAATATATCGATGTATTCCTTGAGAAGTCATCTATAAATGATACATAATACACAAACTGACTGAGTGATGGAACCTTCATAGGTTTAAACACATCAAGGTGCACAAGGTCTAATATCTGTTTCGCCCTCTTACCACCAGAGGGGAAACTCACCCGATTTTGCTTCCCATATACAAAATTTTCATAGAAATCAAAATCCAGAGAGTTATTACTCATACCTTCTACCATACCTTTACCATGAAGTATTCGAAGGCCCTTCTCTCTAATATGTCCAAGTCTTTGATGCCACAGCATGGTCTTCTCTCCAAAGACCACTATATTTTCTGCTTGACTTTCAGGAACCACGAAAATGTTTCACCCATCAACAATAGTGCTACCTTGCAACTTGTACAGAGTTCCAATTCAAACTCCCCAGATCAATACCAATTCCCCCGAAACCATCTTGTAAGTATCCTTCTTGAACACTATTTTTACACCTACATCATCTAGCTTACTTACAAAAATTAGATTTTTGGCTAATGCAGGAATATGCAGAACACCTAGAAGTGTTCTAACCCTTCCACCTTGCAAATTCAACTTTACTTTTCTGTGACCAATGATTCTAGCCTTCATGTCATCCCCCAAGAAGACATCACCACCATCATATTTCTCATACTTGTAGAACCACTCTTTATGGGAAGTGAAGTGAAAGGATGCACCTGAGTCAATCAACCATGCCTCATGATCTACATGTGTACTTGAAGAAGCCAAGTACACATCCCCACCTTCATTTGAGGTGGTTTTCGCCTCTGCTAAAGGAGAATCATTAGATCCCTTTCCTTTATCAGGAGATTTAGATTTACAGTCTCTTTTGTAGTGCCCTTCCTTTTCGCATTTCCAACACACAACCTTTACATGTTTTCCTAGAGATTTAGATCTCCCTCTAGATTTAGATCTCTCACTCGATGACTTATTTTTGTTTCTATTTTGGGACCGTCCTCATAATGACAAGGCACCACCATTCTGGCTCTCCATATTTTTCCGTCTCATCTTCTTCATCAACAAGGATGAGACTATTTCATCAAATTGCAAGGCAGTTGTATTACTACCTATTGCAATAACCAGACTATCCCACGAATCTGGTAGAGAACACAACAAAACGATGCACTTATCTTCATCTGAAATTTTAATATCAACAGATAATAATTGACTTACCACAGTATTAAATGCGTTTAGATGTTTTGTCACTGAGTCTCCATCTTTCATCCTCAGGTTATACAGCTTTTTCGACAGGAACAGTTTATTCACCAGAGACTTAGATTGGTACAAAGTCCCTAACTTGTCCCACAAAGCCTTAGTCATAGCTTCCCCTGATACATTCAGCAATATTGAATCTGAGACACACAATCGTATTGCGCTCTTTACTTTCCGACCTAACTTCTTCCATTCTTCATCGAACACTCCCATTGGTTTAGTACCCGAATCTACCGTGATACACTGATCTTTATCCACCAATAGATCCTCCATCTTGAGTTTCCACAACTCAAAACTATGACCATTAAATTTTTCGATCTCTAACTTTCCACTATTTGTCATCTTATTTCACCACTAGAATCGATCTCACAGATCTCCCATTGAATAGGGTCTACCACGGCCCGAGCGAAACCCCTCAGCAACGAAGGCGTCTCCTTGAAGCCAACACTGCTCTAATACCAAATGTAGATTTTAAACCCGTACAAAAATTGCCTATGTACGAATTATAAAACACAGAAAATAAACAATGTGAGAGCATAACGCATAAAACACATATACACAAAGATTTTCCCCTGGATCCCAAAATCAGGACTACCAGCGTGATTTTTCATTACTTTCCTTTTAATGTTACAATACATATTTATACATGCTGAAACATCCAATACCATGGACCGAAAAACCATCCCGTCCAAAACCATGGTCCGAAAACCATGGCATCCATAACCATGTGCGAAAAATCATGCACAAAACCATAGGTAGGTCTGCCCAACCTAATATAGGGTCCAAAAACAAATTTTTTCTAGCGTGCGCGGACCCCATAGAGTGGCATTACCTACACCCCTTAAACCCCCTGTGACTCCCCTCGCTATGCAATTGTCACAAAAAAGGGGGGGCTCGGCCCCCCTTCTACCCCCTGGTTAACTATGTGGGCTAGTCATGGAAAGAATATAACACAACCCAACACTCTCTAACATGGGTAAGGTGCTAAACAAATGCATTGAAATGAACTTATCCCTTAGTCCCAAAAAATGAGAGTTCTTGATGACTGCAGGAACTGTTCTAGGTTACTCAATATCCAAGGAAGGACTGTAGGTAAACCCAAATAAGATAGCCATCATCAAAAGGGTCCTAACTCCGCAAAAATAGTGGGATGTCAGAAGCTTTTTAGGTTTATCCAGATACTATAGGAGATTTATAAAAGATTTCAGTAAGTTATCTTCTCCATTATTTGGTTTATTGGCCAAAGACTCCAAATGTTTATGGTCAAAAAGTTGTCAAGAAGCCTTAGACACCCTAAAGGACAAGTTGACTACTACACCTATTCTATGAGGTCCAAATTGGGCTCTTCCTTTCCATATACATGCTGATGCCTATCACAAAGCCATAGGAGTAGCTCTGGGCCAGATAGATGACAAGCTAGCTTATTCCATTTACTTCCTCAGTAAAAAAATTTCAAAAGCCAAGCTGAACTACACAGTGACTCAAAAAGAGCTCCTAGATGTTATGCATTCATTGAATAAATTTTGGCAGTACATTACTGGTTACCAAACATTTGTACATACTGACCATGCTATAATTAAATACTTGATGAATAAACATGATGTAAATTCACAGGATTTTATATGGTTACTTTTATTGCAACAACTTGATTTAACAATTATTGGTAAGCTTGGCAAGGAGAATGTTGTCGCAGTTTTTTATCCAGGCTGACTTTGCCTATAGGGGAGGAAGGAATGGTTGATGATCAATTACCAGATGAACACTTATTCACCATTTCAGCTCTCTCTCCATGGTTTTCTGACATAGAAAATTAGTTGTTGTCTGCAAAGTTTCCACCAAATTTGTCCTCCAAGGAAAAAATCAAGATCATAAGGAAGAGCGCCCCATTCACCTGGATTGGGGCAAATCTCTTCAAGCTAGGCCTGGATCAAAATCTGAGAAGATGTGTCATGGATGAGGAAGACATTGACATCCTTCTAACCTATCATGATGGGCCTTGTGGAAGTCACTTTGTAGCCAAAAGAACAACATTCAAAGTACTACAAGCTGGTTATTACTGGCCCACTCTTCACCAAGATGTGAGGAGGTATACCATTCAATGTGTTCGGTGCCAAAGGATGGGGAGACCTATCCCAAGGGACGAAATTCCTTTGCAACCTTAAGTGACTTTTGAGCCATTTGACAAGTTGGGAATGGATTTCATTGGGCCCATTGACCCTCCATCCAAAATAAGTAGTACTTGATTGTGTACACTGGCTATTTAACCAAGTGGGATGAAGCCAAGGCTATCAAAGCAACAACAAAAGAGAAGGTGGCTAAATTCTTAAGGGAAAATGTGTTTTATAAATTTGGGGACCCTAGAGAATTGGTCACTGATCAAGGAAGTCAATTTACATCTCACATGATTGAGAATTTGTTAAGCCAACACAAGGTCAAGCACAAAACATCCACTCATTACCACCCATAGGCTAATGGGCAAGTGGAGGTAACCATCAGAGCATTGGAAGGGGTTTTGACCAAAGTTATTAGCAATAGCATAAAGGATTAGGTAGACAGATTAGTTGAGTCCACCTGGGCCTACAATACCACCTGGAAGACCACCAATGGGTTCACTCCTTATGAGTTGGTCTATGGGAAGAAAGCCCTGTTGTCCATTGAATTTGAATACAACACCTTAAGAATGGAAGCACAACTAGATCTAGATCTCACCAGGGCACAACAAGAAATATTGCTCCAGCTGAATGGGTTAGATGAATTTAGGATGTAGGCCCTCCTACACATAGAGGTGACCCAATTTCAAAGGAAAATTTGGCATGACAAGAATATAAGGGACAAACAGTTTCAAGAAGGTGATTAGGCTTTGTTGTATGATTCCCAGTACAAGGATTGTCAAGGTAAGTTAATGACTAGATGGTTAGGGCCTGATGTCATAGAAAAATGTCATGATAATGGTCTTGTACAAATAAGAACCATTGATGCAGAGGATATCCCTTTACTTGTAAATGGGTATAGAGTAAAGATCTACAAGAAGCCCTTGTCAAAGAAAGAATTCATCAATAGCATCAGCAAGGTAATGATGGTGGTGGAGCATGTCTCAACTTCCACCCCACCAAGTCCCTAATAAAAAAGAAAAAAAAACCTTCATGAGGAACCTAAGTCCCACTGTTGGGTTGAAAACTTCTTGAGGCAGCCCAAGGGTGTTTAAAAAAAAAAAAAAAAAAGATCTCTGGGTGAAAACCTCCTTTTAGGCACCCAAGGTAGGCAACTAGGATGAAAACCTCCTTGGAGGTAGACTAGTTATTTTACAAAAGAAAAAAAATTAAAAAAGAAAAAGAAAAATACAAAAAATTGAAAATTTTGTTTTGCAGTTCAACAAGAGGAGGATAAATACATCATGAGAGGGATAGAAGGACCTACAAGAGCCATGTTTCAATCCACCCATCTCATATATTTCATTATTAACCTATTATTCCACCTATGAACCCCTTCAGCTCATCTTACACAAGTTGTGTGTTTTCTACATGATTCCCTATAATCCTACATGATTCCCTGTAATCCTACAAGATTCCTAGCAAACCTACAAGAGTTTCCTATACGAATTACAGTGTCCTTGAAAATCCAAAGAAAGGTAGTCTGAGAGCAAGGGGATGACGAGCTTGTGTTTGGATTAAAAAAAAAAAAGAACCATTCACTCCACCACATTATAGCCATTCCCTTCCTCACCATGTCACCCCTGCATCCATCAAAGAAATCAATTAAAAAAATACAAATTACAAAAGAAAAGAAACAAATAGAAGAGAGAGAGAAGAGGGAAACAGGGGAAACACCTAGAGACAACCTCTCTCACTTACCATTCCCTACCACCCTTCTCCACTCATTTCAACATCCCTCATGCTTCAAAGTTGAGAAAAAGTATGAAAGCTAAGGGGTAAGGCAACTACAAGACATCCTGTAGGTTTCCTATAGGAAATCTTGTAGTAGCCTATCCCACAAAGGAAACCTCACAGTTTGCATCCATCTTCAGCATCAAGATTCTACGGATGAGGAAGCTCCTCAAGAGAGTAGTAGCAGCAACAAGATCACTAGCATCACTCTCTAGCACCTTCACATCAAAAGAAACAAGCATCAAAAGAGGCAAATAGACAGAAGAATATGCAGAAAAAAACACAGGAAAGAAGCTTCACTCTCTAGCATGCATCATCATCAAAGCATCTTACCCACAAGTATGTCATCTTACTCATACCCTCTCATTAGGATGATATGCTAAAATTTCTAGTATTGTCTGAGGGTTTATTTTATAAGTAAAGGTGGCCAGTTAACTTGGCCACCTTCGACGAGTTGATGAGAAGAAAATAGTTAGACCACTCCACATGTGGAAAAAGTCAAATCAAAAGAAAAAGGGAATAAAGCCAAAAATGGTTAAGTTACGGAGGAAAGGAGTGGGAGATGATTACAAGATGAGGTGGAATGATGGACTGATAGTGGGACCAATAGTCCAAAAGGAGGTGTTCGTACTTAGACATCTAGCATACAACCCCAAACGATCAGATATAGATGGAAATAAAACATTCATTCCCATAAAAAGAGAGCATTACCAATTTCGAGAATTCATCAAATAAAGAACTTGCTCTTGGCCTTCCTGAAGCAGCACTTATAGGAGACAGTCAACATTTACAATGCAGGAGACCTACATGAAACCTACAGGAAGCCTACAGGATATAGATAAATCAATCTACAAGAGTGTTAGTGGACATTAAGGGAGGAGAAATCAAAGGTTATCCTCACCAGAACGTAAAAAGTGAGGTAGGAGTTATACCTTCCATGTTGTCCATTTGAAAGAATAAAAAATCCTCAATTTGATTAAGGAAATTGTAGTATAGGAGAGTTGTATTACATGTCACTAAAAGTTAACATTCATGCCTCTCTCACCTGCCAGAATTCTTAAATTGTATCCTCACAATCCTTCACAATTACCAGTGAAAGATGATAGGAGGTTTCAACAAGAGAGAACCCACAAACACAGCAAATATCCACCAGCATCCTCATGTAGTGGAAATTTTCACAAGACACCAATGGATGGGGTTCTTTGAGAGGATGAGAGGATACGATGATGACGTGGCCAGAGAATTTTCCCTCTCACTCATACCCCTCACTAGGACCAATTCTACTACTGTGATGAAAGGCTTATAAGTAGTAATTACCCATGAAGTTATAAGCATAATCACTACACTCCCTTTAGGGTTACCATGAAGAAAAGAAGACAAGGGTAACACAACCCTTGCAAATAAAATAATCTTTTTGGAAGTGGAGGAGCCAATGGAGGACAAAAATGGGTTCAGAAGGGAAATCATTCCATACCCTTGGAATGAAGTTAGCAACCACCTCATTAAATACATATCATGTGAGGGAGATACAGTGTGGTGTATGGATATCACTTCAAACTCCTCCAAGAATTGAGATTTGGAGAGAACACACCTCCTCAAAATAGATTGAGGATACCCTATTTCCTTCTACAGTAAATGATAGAGATGAGCATCAAGGTGCAGGAGGGAAAACATCAACAACCATCCCATCATGGGTTGATCAAAATCATCATTGAATATGCTCTACAAAACCTAAGACTCCCTATTACATGGGAAACCTTTAGAGACATGTAGGCAGGAGGAGCAATTCAATCTCTTGAATATGACAAAATCCCCATTGCTAGTGAAAATGAAGAAGAAACAGAGGATGAAAAAAGAAGAAGAAACAGAGGAGGAAAAGGAAGAAGAAATAGAGGAGGAGCATGAAGAAGAGATAGAGGAAGAAACAAAAGAAGAGACAGATGGGTAGAGTGAAGAAATAGAGGAAGAAGAAGAAGAGGAAGGTGGAGACAAAGAAGAAAATGAGAAGGAAAATGGACAAGAGGGAGAAGGAAAAAAGGATGAGCCAAATTTTGTAGCTCAAGGCAGAGAAGGAGAAGAATCAGCAAGGGTATCTCCAGAGGCCATAGAGAAAGAGGCAGTAGCTTCTCTTACTGCCCTAAGTACACCTATCAAATCAAAGGGGAAGAGGCAAAGACAAACCCCACTGTACTTAATGACAAGAAAGAGCACTAGGATTAGACAAGGTAGACTTGAAACCCCTACAAAAACTCCAATTGTCATTGAGGATTCACCAAAGCAGCAAGAAAAGGCAGCTCCTCTAGAGAAAAATCAAGCTGAAGGATCATCAAAACAAGCCTCTCCCAAATCTCCCATCACTTATGTTAGGATGCCTATCACAAAGTAAGCCTGATCAAAGGGAAAAGGTCTCCTACAAGAGACACAAACAGACCTACAGGAAGTAGAGGCCATCCTATAGGAAACTCTGTCAAACCTACAGGAAACACAGAAAAGGGACCAATAAGGTATCACTCAACAAGAAAAAAAGAAAGAAGACCAAGAACTGAGTGAACCTAGTCCACAACCAAACCTCAACTCCTACTAAAGGTTCATTGAAGGAGGTACAGTAATTCCACATAATTTTTCCATTCCCTTATTCTTGGAACTTGAAAACGAGAGGACAAGGACACACAGATGGATGCAAATTTCCAAATCAAAAAGGGTGGAGGATGTAGGCCACATGGAGGAGAAATTCAAGGAGATGGGCAGAGAACTGAGCAGCATAAGTGATAGAGAAGAAATGATGAAATCTTAGTTAGAAGCAGAGAATGCATGGCTAAGGGGACAACTACAAGAAAGGGAAAGCTAGTTGACAACTATGGCCAATAAATCCTTGGAGGCATTCCAGTGCAGGATGCCAGCCAAGTCTTATGCCTTGTATCTCAAAGAATAATGGCTACAATTCCAAATCAAGATTTTGGCACAAATAGGAACTATGCCCTTCTAGGACTATTGAAAATTCATTGATCTCTATGATCAAAGCACCTTATAAGATAGAGAAAAAATATCTGAGTTTTACCTACAAAACTTGGCCTTGATAGATTTTAATGTGTGGGACCCAAATTCAAAACTAGGAGACTTGAAATTGATGGCCTTAGCATCATGGATGAATCATGAGGAGCCAAGAGCTACAAAGATAAAAAAAGGTAATGGCAAAAGAAGAGATAGAACCCCTTACGATCAAAGCTGAGCAATCTAACCCAATGGTTGTCATCAGCACCCACAACCTCATTGCAAATGATCCCAAGCTTGCACCTAGGTACCTTGCTGCACAAGGACAAGTAGTCACACACTTTGAAGACATGTTCAGATTGCTAGGAGATGACAACATGCAAGCTTTCCAAAGGAGATGGAACACCTTTCCTTACAACCTAAAAATTAGAGAATACCATTCTCCTAAGAGAATGAGAGAGGTGCTAAATAAAACCCCATGTATAAGCAGGCTCTTCAAAGACTCAAATTCAATTGGATTGGCTTGAGGCTCAGTCCACCATTTCTTTTAGGAATGTTGGAAGGAAGGAAAGAAGAAGAAGAAAGAAAGAAGTGGGAAGAGATAGAGAGGAAGGAAAGAGTTTATTCACATGAAGAGGAGACTACAACAGAAGCATGAGATGTTAAGGAAGCCACCAAAGCAATGAAGGACATGGACATAGATTAAGTTGCTCAGAGGATGAAGAACACTTTCAGTAGCGAGGTGATGATGAGGATCATCATTGGATAAATATATGGACCTTAATACACCTCCAAGCTTACTAAAGTCAGCTCTTCTCATAATTCCTTACATGTTTTAATTATATTTTCCTTAATGGGATGAGTAAAAGTAAGATGTTATGTCTAGTGGTCTACTGTGCATTGATTGCAGGTTTTTGGGAGAAAATTATGGCAATTATGGCTAATTAAGGTGCAGGAACTCGAATGAGACTAGAGGGAGAGATTATAGGAGATGTATATTCCTCATTAAATCCTCACTCATTCGAATATCCTTCAATGAAATCACATTAGCTTAGAGTTGCAGGCAGTCGAGTCATGAAGATCATTGGCAGTCGAGCCAGTGATAGTTAAAGAAACCATTCATCTTGATATTGGGAGCCAAGCCTCCTTAGATTTAAGGAAGTTGTTGGAAAATTTAGTTGTATAAATAAGGAGGCCTAGAGCCTCATTAGGATTTAGATCTTTTATGCAAGATAACTAAGCACTTTCGAGTTGAAGGATTGTGGCAAAACACTGTTATGTATTTTTCATATGTTAATGAAAATGATCATTTCCTTGATCTAACGCTGAGTTGACTCAGAGGGATGAAGCTCTTGGGTTAGGGCATAAACCTAGCAGTAGAGGTTCCTCTTACTATACTTGTATTCTTAGGTTATTTCATAGATTACTTGTTGAATTAATTTTGGCATTGTTTTCTTGCAAGTATTAATGAATTTGATTAGTTTGCTTCCATTTGTGCATAACTTTAGCAGTAGGTTTAGAGAGATAAAGGAGTACCAAAAATTTTGATATCAGGTGGTTATTTCCTCACTCCTCCCTTCAGGGACCATGGTTTGAAGGTGAAACTCCCATTCAGCCCCAAAAAGATAGAATTCTGATTTCTTATGAAATTTAGGATTCTCTACTAATTAGGCTAGCATCTTTTAGTTTTCAAGGATAGGTTGTAGTTGTTATTTTTGATATCTCTAGCTTGGTATTATATTTCATGGTGTTTCACAATAGGCTGCAAGTATTTCCATGCATGAACTAGGCAAATGAATGATGAAATTCTATTTTCTTACGTTGATGAAGATCTTTCTAGTTTTGACATGATTTATGGGTAAATGCCAATGATGTGTATATTTAATGAGTTTCAAGAGTGTAGGAAGAATCTCATGTTAGCATCCCCAACCAAACCTCATCCATACATAATCGCCAAAAGCTAATGAGTCCATAAACCAAGTTATCATTTCATAAGACCAACTTGCCATGCTTGTTGAGCAAATCCAACCATCCTACAAACTTTGGTTTGATTTATGAGGAAGTCCTATTCACTTCCTTGCATTATTCCTTCCATCACTCACCTTCCCTAAGCCCTATACCACTGTCTAAAACACTCCTTTCTCTTTTAGCCTGATCCTGTAGGAATACATGGGATCTTGTAGGTGCATTAGGACATCCTGTAGTGGCCTATTTTGAGGCTGATTTGTGGAAAATGCATCAAGGAAGATAGGAGAACACCCCTGCTTGCCTCTCAAGCCATCCGACCCTTTGAAAACACCTCTCTCCATGCGTAATCCACCTACCATACAATCAAGTATAATTAGCATTCATTTTTCCACAAATAGGACAAAAAGAAAAGGTTGTTGTGTTCATTCATATGCACACCAGTAAAGTGTTTGATTAGACCAGATTGCATGCTTAGGATAGTTAGGGTTCCACATGTGTTATATTAGAACTCTTATAAAGTGAGATCTCTTAAGATATAGTTATATGAGTGGTGTGCTTTGAACATTTATCTCAGTCTTTCATTACTGCAGTAGATAATATTTCAATTCTCTCAATTAGGGTGAAATTTGTCGTTCTCCATTGGTAATCAAACTTCTTCTAGATCAATAGAAGGTTGGTTTGAGAAACCCTAGTGGTCTATCACTAGCTCAACAATAACAAAGAGTGGATCCATTGCATCTATTTGTGTATAGAACACTGTCACCTCCAAGTTCGTACGAACCCATGTTGATAAAGTAAAGTTGGTAGCCCCAGCAGTTGCAACATTCTTACTGCAATACTGGTGCTCATCACAACAGTCTTCCAAACCCTAAACTACTTGAAGCCATAAGAACATATGTATGGTATGATCAATAAAACAAACATCTTTTTGTCTCTTGCAAATGCATGTTGGTGGCAAGATAATGCCTCATAGTACATTATGAGAACAACCTAACAAACCGTAGCATAGTCAAAATGAAATCCGAATTGAATTCCTATTCATCAATGTGTGGTACCTCTGTCGATTGCAACGCAAATTATATCAGGATAAACTTGAAGTCATGTGAAACTCAGTGCATCATCGAAACAACAAAACTCCTAAAACCCTAATTTAATTGTAAGGTCAATATATGAGATAAAACATGGTGAATGAATGCAATGTACATGGCATGAGTGTGCACACTAATAGTTTTCCATACGAGTGATTCATCGAGAGCTTGAAAATCTAAAACCTGATCATAACCCAAATTTCCTATGGCAAGAAAAAGTGGGGACCTGAAATTTTTAGAAGAACCCAAAAATTTTGGGTGTTGTTGTAGTGGCTACAAAAATTGGTGAACCACCAATCTAACGTCTCTTCCTATGTCCCTATAATGGATATATTCCTGTAAATTATGCAAGGAAGTACTGAACAAATACTATGGGTACTCCTAGGGTTTCTTGACCTTTTACATGTGTGCCCTTACCCTATCTCCTAGCTGTTGGATACCTATACCAATAGGTTTCATATTTCATGATTGGCTATCAAAGGTCCAAATATGCTCTGATTTGATAATGCAAAGATCCCATATTCCCATAAGGAGACAAGGTGTGTCTCAATCTTGATAGGGACTCAATTTTGATGGATGATCCAACAGTATAAACTGGATCATGCCATGTTTTCAATTTTCATGTTGTAGAATAGAGAAAGAAATCTGTCCAAACTGTTTAATCTTGGCAGATCAGTAGCTAGGTAGAGAAGCTAAGGTTCCCAACTGTTTAATCTGGGGCCTTGGAAGGAATAAGGGTAGCCTTAGATAGGAAATGAAAGCAGAAAAGCTAATGCAAAAAGAAAAGGCACTTAAAGGGTTTGCTAGCCTAAGTGCACCCTACAAGAAGAAATAAAAATGGTAGGCAAAATAGTTGGGTAGGTAGGTGGGGTTGCAGAAGTTGTGTCTCTTTCAAGACCAAAGTTGCTAAACATCTATAGGAAAAGCAACATACTGGAGCATGACTGAATTCCCTGTTTTCATTTGTATATCACTCATTATTAACACCCTTTCCCAAGTTGTGTAGATCAGAGAAGCTTATGGCTTTGTCATGTTCTTATGGCCTTAAAAGCCACATTTCTTGTGCAAAAAGTCTTTTCATTTTGATCTACTCTTTACACTAAATTATTTTCAAGAAGACTTGGTTGTACTGATCCTCATCCATATTTCCCCCCCACATTAACAGCTAATCCTACTATGTAATTCCCCGATCTCACCCTTCCCTACTAGTATTAACACCATGGTGTATAAACCCCAAAATTTCTATAAATATCCCTCCCCTGGCATTATAGCCATATGGTCTGTTTAAAAAGGAATCAAAGTGACACTTGGTCACTTTGATGAACCTCCCAGGTCATCTCTCTTCCCATTCCATGTCATTTTGTTCAAATAGTCCTCATTTGCGAAGAAAGACCATGATAAAACCTCCCCTACCCATAACCCTTTTTCAAAACATGATAAAACCCGAAAAAACCATAAAACCCAAAGTTCCCCGCCCAAATATTTAAATCAATATTTTAATTTGCATGGCGGGCCCCTTCCCAACCTGCATGACCCGTCGGAGGACCCGCCAGCCGTCCGATCTCTGCCGATTAGATCCAAGGGTGGGCGGTCAATCTTGCGCCCCGATCTGTCGACCTTTAGCGTCCAGGGAAAGTGGTTTTGGGCCCGTACAAGGACGCGTGGCGGCCGCTGAGGTTGTTCGGAGCCCTCTCCCCGATACCGCCTTTGCCCCAAAGGTGGTGCGGGGAACCCGCTTACCACCATCCAGCTTACCGCTCTCCCTCCCACGTCCCTCCACGCAGCCCTGCCACCACATCAGCCCACCACCGTGTCCTGCCACCCTGGCTCTCACGTCAGCGCTACGTCACCGCCATACTATGGGCCCACCATGACGTCATGCTGACGTCATCGGCGGAAAAGCGCCAATAGCGGCTTTTTCCGAAATTCAACGTTATAAATGGCCAAATAAGCTGTTTTAAGTCATTTTCATGCGTAAAAGAAGGAGCCGTTGACAACCAGCTGCTGCAAAAATTGTCTTCCAGCCAACAAATTCAAAGATTTCAACCGTTGCAAGTCCACAATTCCACTGTGCTAAGCCTCCACAGCCCGGCTCGCAAGCGTCCAAGCTAGTTTTTCCAGGTATTTAGCCGGTTTCCTACTTCGCCCATGCATTTCAATTCTCTGTAAAAAATCACCATTAAGCACCAGTTAAACTTTTCAAATTCAGCTCTGCCTATCACACAAAGTCAACCCAAGTAATCTGCAGCACCCTTAAACCCCAATTCGACAAAAGAGTGCTCGTTTCATGGGCTAAAGACCCCGAAATTCCCCCCGAGGTACTAGGCATTGTTCCCTTTTGCCAAGTACAGGCCACCTGTTGTCATAACAAAGAAGCCTCACTAGCTCTGCAATCTCTCATTAACAACTCACATCCCTGTGAATTTCACAGCAAACACAAAAGCCAGCTTGCATTATCCCCTGAAGGAAGGACACCTCACTGTATCAACAGTTGACCAACAGCTAAAAACTCTTTAAGGACTTGTCAAACCACTACCCCTATCTCCATAGATTAGCTTCTATCAATGGCATCTCCTGCAACCTCATCCATCAGCGTGGCCTCACAAAGCCAAACAAATAAGGAACTAGAGGCCTTGACATTAGTAGACAAGGATGGTCTCATTGGAGACTTTGAAGGAAACAGGGACTTCTTGCAGATCTTCAGTAGACTAAGGGAAGACTACAAGGATGGGCATGGTACACATGGGATCTGGGAGTCAAACCTGCCCTATTACTGTCTCCCAGCTGTGAATGTTTTCCCCGAAATCATTCACCTCTGTGGTGAACACTATGATGCCCAGCACAGAGCCGTCAGCACCCCATCAGGGAGGATCCTCTTTTACATCAATGCTGAGTCCGTAAACAAGATGTTACACTTTGATCAGACAGAGCTGCTGATCCCATTCTCCATGAATTATTTGATGGACGCTGGTGACAAGATGACCAGTGAAGAGCTGCAAAAGATCATCAGGAACTTCATGAGACCTGAATCCCAGACTACAGAGCCACCTCCCTATCTGAATGAACAATTCAATGATGTAGGCAGGCTATTACTAGACATGATAGCCTATGTGTTGGGGTACCAAAACAGTGAGCATGTGGATAGAGCCATGCTAGTATTGCTGTCTGTTTACAACCCATACCAACCCCCTGCCCAAAAGTACA
The DNA here is from genome assembly GCA_000404065.3 of Pinus taeda. Lineage (NCBI taxonomy): Eukaryota > Viridiplantae > Streptophyta > Pinopsida > Pinales > Pinaceae > Pinus > Pinus taeda. The sequence goes on along the minus strand of APFE031085356.1, from coordinate 3,442 downwards.
ACTTTGCTAAGTTCATAGCCAATAAGATTCATGATCAGTTGACCAAGGTGGACAGACAGGGGGTCTTCAGATATTCAGCTTACATCTACCATATGTTCATGTATTATCATTCTGAAACCTTCCCATGCTACATTAGAAGGCTGGATCATACAGGGGAAAGAAGATCTGTTATCTTCTGGACCTCAGTTTATCACAAAGTCACAAATTCACCCTATACCTACTGTGAATTTGTTGACCAGTTTGTCTACTCAATCTCCTGCATGTTGATGAAGTCACCTCCTCCCGGGATATCCAATGAGATAAAGAA